>JACGDI010000656.1:1833756-1909984 GCA_014898725.1 Jacaranda copaia
ACCGAACCCCAATAAGATAGTAGAAGGTATGATTACTATCTCCAAAACTCTTGGTAAAGTATTATATGACCCTTGTGTTTCCCATTCTTTTATATCTATTGAATTCTCTAAAAAACTGAATATGAAACCTGAAATCATAGCATATCAAGTAAAGATGAGAACACCTTTGGAAGTAGGGTTAGTTACTGATGTCATGTATCGAGATTGCCCGATTATAATTCAAGGTCGAATGTGTCCAGCCAATTTAAAATAGATACCTATCCAAAGGTATGATGTAATTCTTGGAATGGATTGGATGTACAACCATCAAGCACAAGTGAATTGTTTCACTAAGTACATTACACTCAGGGAATGGATGTTGATATCTTTACATCCTTTCGTAGATAAAACTCCTTAAATACAAATTATATCAGCTATAGAAGCTAGACAAATTCTGGATGAGGGTGGGCAATGATTCATAGCATACCTCATTAACAAACCTTGAGATAAAGTCATGATTGAAGAAGTAGAAGTGGTAGTAGAATACCTTAAAGTATTTTCTAAAGAGTTAAACTTGCTACCCCCTAACAGGGAGATAGAGTTTGTTATTCATATCTCTCGAGGGTTACACCATTTTCCAAGACTCTGTATCGGATCACGCCTGCTGAACTTAAGAAATTGAAGAGTTAGCTATAGGAATTGTTAGAGAAGAAGTTTATCAAACTTAGCACATCGCCTTGGGGAGCTCCAATGCTATTTGTCAAGAAAAAAGATGGGTCCTTGAGAATATGCATCGATTATAGAGAATTGAATAAGGCCACCATCAAGAACAAGTATCCACTACCCTATGTGAAAGAGCTATTTGACCTCCTATAGGGAACAAGAATATTCTCGAAGTTAGATTTGAGACAGAGGTATCACCAGCTGAAGATTAGAGAAGAAGATATCCTAAAAACTGCTTTCAATTCTCAATACGACCACTACAAATTCATGGTGATACCATTTGGCCTAACTAACACCATGGTGGCATTCATGAATTTGATGCACCGGATATTCAAACCCTCTTTAGATCAATTTATGGTCATCTTTATTGATGATATATTGGTTTTCTCTAAGTCTAGAGAGGAGCACAGGAAGCACTTACACATAGATCTAAAAACTCTAAGAGAACATTAGATGTATGCCAAGTTCAATAAGTGCGAGTTTTGGATAGAGAAAGTAACTTTCCTGGTTCATGTAATCACTCAAAATGGGATAGAATTGACCCCTCCAAGGTAGAAGTAATTGTCAATTGGAAGAGGTTTGAGAATGTTACAGAGATTTGAAGCTTTTTGGGATTAGCCAGTTACTACCAAATATTTGTTCAAGACTTCTCCAAGATAGCCCACTAACAAAGTTAACCTAGAAGGAAGAGCCTTTTGTTTGGAATGAGGAATGTGAAAAGAGCTTCCAAGAACTGAAGAATCATCAAACTACGACTCTAGTTTTAGCCTTCCCAGATAGGTTGAGAGATTTTGTGGTGTATACAAATACCTCATATAAGAGATTGGGATGCGTGTTGATATAGAAAGGGCGTGTTATTGCCTACGCATCTAGAAAGCTAAAACCTCATGAGGAAAACTACCCTACACATGATCTGGAGTAGGCAACAATATTTTTAAATTGTCAAAATAGAGGCATTACCTTTATTGGGCTACATTTAAAGTGTATATAGATCACAAAAGCTTTTAGTATCTATATTCACAAAAGGATTTGAACATGAGACGACGAAGATGGATAGAATTCCTAGAAAATTATAACTTTTTCATCAATTATCATCTTGAAAAAGTGAATATAGTAGTAGATGCTCTGAGCCAGAAGGCAGGAATAGCTCATCTGCATGGTGCAAAGACATCAAAAAAATTGAAAGCAAATGCTATAATAAGACTAAAACAACAAGTCTGGATTGCAGGAGTGAGAGTACAACCTGAACTATATGAAGAAATATGGCAAGATCAAGCCAAAGAGAAATGGATGTTGAAACAGAAACAAATGATTAAAAGTTCTAGAGATTCTGAGTTCAGCATAGATAGCCAAGGTACCCTACTCTATCAAAAAATAATTTGCGTACTAGAAAAGTTGAAATGAAGTTTATTGAAAGAAGCACATCGAGCAAGGTATACAGTACATCTCAGAGAAACATAAATGTATCAGGACTTGAAGAAGTAGTTCAGGTGGAACGGGATGAAGAAGGATGTAGTAAATTTTGTGTAGAAATACTTAACCTGCCAGCTAGTGAAAGTGGAACACCAGTGACCATCAGGTTTGATGCAACCACTTCCCATTCTAGACTGGAAATGGGAACAAGTGACTGTGGACTTTGTGATTGATCTACCGAAGGCCAGAAGAGGTTATAATAGTATTTGGGTAGTAGTAAATTGATTAACAAAGTCTTCACATTTTCTACCAGTTGGAACTGACTATAAGGTTGAGAAATTAGCTTAATTGTACATTAAGGAGATTGTCAAGTTGCACAGAATCCCAGTTAGTATTGTATCTGATCGGGACCCAAAATTCACATTGAGACTTTGGAAGGGTTTATAGAGACATCTGGGAATAAGATTGCAATTTAGCTCGATAGCTCATCCTTAGATCGATGGACAGTCGGAAAGAGTTATTCAGATTTGGGAAGATATGTTGCGTGCTTGTGTTCTGGACTTTGGTGGAAGTTGGACTCGACATCTATCTTTGATTGAATTTGCCTACAATAATAACTATCAGTCTGTTATTCAAATGGCACCATATGAAGTACTGTATGATCAGAAGTGTTAGTCCCCGCTATATTGGGATTTAACGAAATGTAAAGGTACCACTGAAGAGTCTCCAAGAATTATAAGGCCTGAACTGATCCAAGAGACTATAGAAAAGGTATATATTATAAAACAGTGGATGGCGGCTACTCAGGACCGACAGAAATGTTATGCTAATAGATGAAGAAAGGATCTAGAATTTGAGGTTGGCAATTAAGTATTTCTCAAGGTATCACTGCGAAAAAGGGTTGGAAGAATAGGCAAAGGTGGAAAATTGAGTCCAAGATATGTTGGGCCATATGAAATATGTGAAAGAATTGGACCAATGGCTTTTCATCTGGTGTTACCCCAATCTAGTCAGAATACATGACATCTTTCAAGTGTTGCAACTATAAAAATACTACTGAGATCCATCCCATGTCATATCTCATGAGCACATTGAACTAAAAGGCAATCTCACATACATGGAGCAACCAATTTGTATCATACATAGAAAGTTTTGAGAACTTAGGAATCGAAAGATTCCTCATGTGAAAGTGTTGTGGTGCAATCATAATGTCGAAGAACCAACCAAGGAGCAGGAGTATCTCATGTTCCAACAATATCCCGAGCTATTTCAATCTTTCGGAGACAATATAGGGACTAGATTCCTTTAGAGGGGGAGGTCTGTAACACCCCTAGAATTTTATTGATTTTATTTACAAAATATGATTTTGTCATTATTTGAAAATTTTATCAATTTCTTAATATTAATTATTTAAAAAGTTTTGTAGGTCAAATTATAATATTTATAGACTTAATCGTGTAAATGTTTTAATAGTTTGGAGTTTAGATGAGATACCCTAAGTCAATTAGGGTTAATCACAATTTTCCTAAAAGCTTTAGGCATGATTGCATAACTTAAATTTTTGAGGGACTAAATTGAAAAAAAATAATTAAAATAATTTAAAAATGGGATTTCAATATCGGCAACTACTTGTTTTCCTTTTCATTTTCTTTTTTCTTTTTCTTTCACTTTTCTTTCCTTTTTCTTTTTTCTTCTTCTTCTCAGCCGAAGACCACAATCTCTGGCAAGCTCACCAGCGACCTTTACTAGCCAACCTAACCCCTTCAATCTGTTCCTCACACTATCACCCTCACTCCCAGCCACACAAACACACATATACGTTGATAGAGCAACAGCGCAAAAAGAATCGAGAGAGAGAGCTCACGACAGCCAACTAGGTTCCTAGTTTTTCAACGACCATTAATGGTTCTGAAGGGTGGACTAGGAAGTATTTATCATGGGGAACACAATGGAAGAGTTGCATGCCAGCTTCGACAATGGTGGGTGATGATTGGAGAACGGCAATAGGAGAGAGAAATGCGATTATTTTGGCCCGTTCTAGCATCTGTACTGCTCGAAATTCAAAATTGAAGGTAGCATTGGAATTCTCTTGTCGAGAGGAATAGTTCTATGGTGGTGTTGGATTTTTCAACAGCAGCAACCGGCGGTAGAGAGACAGTTTACTCGTCTCAACACGATGATCATCTCTATGCTATCAGTTTGTGATTTTGAACCCTTAGTGGTAAAATTTAGATTTATGTTCGGTTGTTGTATGTTATATATATACATGCATGCATGCTAATGTTGTATCTTATCTAGAACGAGCCTTTAAGTCGATATTTGTACCTATATGAATTGTTTGCCTATGTGAGGAATACGGAGTTGAGAGATACGAACTTTAGATTCAAATTGTAATCGATACTAAGTTGAACTTTAATTTTGATATTGGGAACTAATATGGGTTAAATGGTGTTTAAATTTGAAATTTAACTAGAGAAAAATGCATACCTATTGCTTAAAGATTGTAATACCTTGGTTTGTTTGAATTGCATGTCTTGTAACTTTTCTTGGAATACATATGTTTTGGGTTTGAATTACCTAAATGATTTCTATTTGCCTATAATCTGTTCTCGGAGCAATAAGGCAGGAGAGTTTCCTGTTTACTTTTCTATGTTGCCTATTTTCTGGATTTGTTATATTCAACATATTTAAATTATGTTTTATCGAGTTGAGTTCCTCCTCGATAAACCCTGCTATTACTTTTACTTATCCCTCACTAAGTCTTTGGACTTACCCCCTATGTTTCATAATCTCTTAGACAGGGATAGGCTCTGATGGATGCTAGGTTTGGAACAAAGTGCGTGGTTGTTTTGTAATAGAACTAATGTCATAGTGTAGTATGGAACTTGTGATTGTTTTGTTTATCTTAGAGATGTTGTAATGTGTATATCTTATTTTGAAGGTTGTAGTGTAAAATGGCATTGATGGCTTGTCTTGTCAAAGGTTGTAACTTAACTAAGTTCCCTGAATCTCTTAAGATACATCTGTTTTGTGGTTTTATTTAGTCTTGTTTGAGATGAATCGGTATTTAATTTTGAGATGTTTGAATTTTATGGGCCTTCCATTGCATTGTAACTATGAGAATTAAGTCTGAATCAATGTATTGCCTTAGTTTAGGTGCTATCTTGAAGTGGGATTCTACAAGACTATAAATAAATATAAGTGGCATTTTTTAAGAAAAATTAGTGGGACTAATTAAATGCCTTCAAATTATATTTTTGTTGGGGTTAATTGCAATTTACCACTTGTGTTTTATGAAATAGACATTTTACTCCCTGTAAAAAATAAATGTATAAAATACCTCCCTATGTTCTAAAAAACCGTACACATCACCTCCCCCTTCTCATTTGTTGCCTATTTAACATAATTTTAATATGAAAAGATTAATTTACCCTTAACTATTTAATATATTTTTAATTCAATTTAAATAACCTTTTATTATCATTTTTTTCCTTTTCTTTTTATTTCTCATTTCTCTCTTTCTCCATTATTTCATATATTTCTCAGTTTATACATATATATGAATTTATTATTATTTCTCATTTCTCATTATTTCATATATTCTCATTTTATACATATATAAATTTATTTATAAAATTAAAATCACTTTTATTTTTATCTTATCAATTATATTCAACTTTCTTTCTATTAATTTATTCTAAAGTAAATAACATTTAAATTTCATAAAATACATAACATATTTTTTATTTATACTTAAATACATGTATAACATAGATACATATATATAAATTTATCTATAAAATTTAAATAACTTTTATTTATATATTTTTTCTTTCTAATTATTCATTTCAAATTAAATATTATATATATTTATGAAAATATATAATATATTTATGTGCACATATATATTTTATAAGATAGTTATATTTATATATTTATTATCATATATATGATAATATATACAATATAATTATTTAATAATAATAATATATAAAATTCTACCCCCAAATCCCCACACACTCCAACCTTTCAACCCATATGGGCTGCCATGGCAACATTGTGCCCCCTACCCCATCTCCTCCCCATCCCTACTTACAGGCTGCCATGGCAACTTTGTGGCTAGATCTAGCTACTGGCCACCATGTCTTATGTAGCCGTGGCGACCAACGACTGCCATCTGTTTTGATTTTTTTGTTTTTTACTTTTTTTACTGCCCACCCCACCAATAATGGCTGTTAGTCACTGTTGAGGGCCATCGGTGCGGGCTGCCATCGGTAGTTGACGGCTGTCGGTGGGGTGGATAGTCATTTATATATAACTGTATATATACACCTATACATAATTTATATAAACATATATAATACATATATAGATTATATATATATAGATGATAATATCTTATACTATATATAATTTATATATTTATTTCAAAAAATATAATATGATTTGATCTAAATCATTAATTTTTTAAAAGAAGATCTAACAGTTGATGAATCAAGGTATAATTGTCTTTTTATATGCAAAAATTTAAGCTTAGATGCGTGCACTGGTGTGTGTCTTACACCCATGCTCTCAAGAAGGTTCATTGCATGATTTTTTAAAATATGAGGGTATTTTTGTGTATTTTTTTTTTCACAGGGGGGTAATTTGCCAATTTTTCTTAACACAGAGGGTTTGTTTGCACTTTACCCATTTTTGTTGATATTTGCAATCAAATGCTACTATTTTATATGTCATCTAATAATCAAATGCCAATGAAATATTTTATTATGGTGACATTTATTTCGACTATCATTGTATTACTTTTGTCTGCCATTACACTATAAAATGCCACTTAATTAGTGCTACTAAATACTTTATGATATTTTTTTTAAATGACACCATAACTACATGTTATGGCATTTTTTCTAAGAAAAATTAGTGGCAATAATTAAATACCTTTGAAATATATTTATTTCAGCAATTTCAATCAAATATCACTATTTTGTTTGTCATTTAACAATCAATGGCTACTAAATATTAAATTATAGTGGCATTCTTTTGTGACTATAAGTATATTATTTTTTTGTGTCATTATACACAAAATGCCATTAAATTAGTGCCACTATATGAAAATTTTCTTGTAGTGTCTCTTGTGTAGAACACTCTTAGCATCACCTAACATGGGATGGTTGCTCATAAGGTTGATTGGGCATTTCTTGTGCTAGTTGCCCTGGGCATAGGCTAATTGGATTTCCGGACACTTCTAATGTTAGTTGCCTTTATAGGCAACTATGAGCCTTTTATTTAGTTTGTTTGAATCTCTTTTAGTTTTCTTGCTTTCTCCATTGAGTGTTAAGCAAATTGCTACTTTTTAGTTTCTTTTCCTCTTCTTACTAAGACTTTACACGCTATCGTTTCATGTTTCCTTTTGGAAGATTATTTGGATATTTGTTATTTCTATATCAACGTACTTTTTTTACTCATTCTATGTTTATGCTGTGTGTATGTTTATATGTTTTGTCTATATGTTTTGTTGTTATGCATTTATCTATCTAGGGAGTATTTGGTCTCAATAGGGATCATGCATGCCCTTTTGGTAGATGAGAGCAAATTATTTTACAAGAGATGTTTTTAGGGACCACTTTGAATTTTAAGTAGGACTTTATCTTTCTGGTTATAATTGGAGTTATCAAATTTTTGAGTCTAATAGTGCATTTTATCATGGAGATCACACAATATCTCTGGTGGAGTTTCATATTCCTAGGATCACTTGGAACTAGTAGAGTTTCATAGCAAATCATTTAGAAATTTTTTAGTGGTCTCTTAAGGAGGTCATATTTTTATTAGGTACAATCACAACTTAGAGAGCCCATCCCTTCATCCATCCATTCTTGATCATCTCATTTCTTATTGAGCTATTAGAGAAAGAGATTAAGAGAGTCCATTTAACTTCAAATAATAAGTTCGGGGGAAGTTAACTTTGAAGGCAGATCTAACATACATTAGTGGAGTGATAATTATATTAATTTAAGTAATCTTCAGATCTTACATGTTGATTATTATGAGTTCATATTTCTTAAGGAATATGGTTGAATGGTAAGTCTTTATCTGAGGCACTATACCTTATTTAGTAATGCATTTATTATTCTCCTCGATCTATTGCCAATGGAGATTGTGAGAAGTTATTAGCTACTAATTAGATGTTTTGCTTCTAAATTTGTTTATGTATGTTATAAGATTTTTTCTTTCTTACTTTTCTAAAATTGGCATATAAGTTCCTTGGGATTGTTTTGTTTCCCTAGAGGTCTTGGAAAAAGCCAAGCATCCTTAAGATAGCCTAGGAGAGGCCCGGGAGACTTCAAGTTGCTCGAGAGAGGTATCTGTTGAGATGTTGTAGGTCCACCTCTAGGGCTAGAAGGGTGTTATGTTTCAAAGATCACTAAAGATCTCAACTTGAAACTTTAACATTCAAGTTGGAGACCTCTATGGATGGAGGTAAGTTATACTTCGGAGATCTTTATGACTTCAAGCAACATTTTATGTTTTTAAAGATCCCTTAGGATCTCAAATGAACTTTACTTCCGGGGATGACTTAGGTTCTTGGAAGAAACTTTATGTTCTTTGTCCAGAGTTGGTATTTGTCTTTTCTTGAGGTCGAGAGTGGTTTATGTATTAGGACTCACTTAGGATCTCGAGTGGAATTATGTTGTCTTGAAAACCACTTAGGATCTCAAGTAAAATGTTGTTGTTCTAGGAATTTCTTCTCAAGCAAAATTATATAGTTCTAGAGACCCCTTAAGATCTCATGCAAAATTAAGTTACTTTGGAACTCTGTAGGATCTCCCATGTGTTAGAAAATTGATTTATAGATATCGTGTATGCTTATGCTTTGTGTAAATATATAATTAAAATATATACACATACAAAATTATTTATTGAATAAAGAAAATGAACAGAAAAGCGAACTTGAATACAAGATAAAAATTGTATTAGCCGAGGCCTGTTGCTCCAACAGTCTCCTTAAAGTAATATTACCCCTCACATAGTGCTAAAAGGCTCTTGGCAATTAACCTCTCAAGACATAATGACTCTCCTTTGGTCTAAGGTAGTACTCTAATAAAACATAACTAGCAAACTTTGCTAACTTAGAACTCTTATTTAATGGACAACATATGCAATGTAGTGAAGACAGAATGCAAATATGTGTGCTTTTTTTTTTTTTTTTCTTTTTCAGTAGTTTAGGTTGGTTCTAGGCACTCTTATTTATAGTTGTGCAATGCAATTTTGTTAAAAAGAAATGATTCTTCACTTGAATCATAATTATTTCTTTTAAGGACACAATTATAGGATAAAATCCCATAATTTACTCTTTTAATGAAGAGTTGTAGCTCTACTAAAGATTTAGGAGCTCAAGTCATAGCTCTACCTTTTGAGTTAACTTTTCTATAGGGGTAAGTTCATCAAAATAGATTAAAAAATAAACTTTAATTATTTTATTAACACGCCCACACCCTTTTTTCCAATGTGAAAAGATTTGTTCTATCCACTAAAATGTCCTTAAATTATTTCTCAATTAAAACTCAATTTTCTTATTCAATTATTAAAATTTTGGCATATAAATATGCCAAATTTTATGATCCCTATATGAATAAGAAAATTATCTCGCCAACTATGCATATGAATGAAGACACACACGAAAGAGTTCCAACTTGAGCGAAATGACATCAAGATAAGTAGCTTGTGGCTTTGAACCTTCCTTAGTAAGAACTATAGAATGTACTCGACAACTAGTGAACGCAATATTTTGAACTATTCGGCTTTTTGTGTACACCAAGATAGTAGAACTTCATACAACTCTGCCCAATAGTCAATTTAAGTTCTTACAATTGTATTCATTTTAACCTTAAACAATTCTTAGGATTTATGAGTACTCTCTAAGAATTCAACCTTAAAAATTCTCATAGGACCATCTCAGTCCCTACTCGTATAGGTAGCTTCTTATTAAGAGGTTCTTGCTATACCTCCATTTGAAGATTCAAGGTATAAGAGCCATTAAAAGCAAAGCTTAACCTTAACATTTTGCATGTGGCATTGTCTACTTGTCATAGGAATAAGATGGAGGTTGGACCCCCACAGTGCATCCATGTTGAGACACAATTACTTGTTTCTCTCTTTGAACTTATTTCTTGGGGATCTCTAATCACATAGTTAAGATTCCCATTGTAGTACCTCATTTATTTTATAGGCTTAAGTCCCATTCTCCTCGATAATTTTTCAACTTGCTCTCTATTTAAGCCTTTGGTTAGCAAATCTACAATGTTCTCTTTTGATCTCACATAATCAATAGAGATAACTCCATCAAAGAGTAGTTGTCTAATGGTATTATGTCTATGATGTATATGTCTAGACTTACCATTATACATACTTCTTTGTGCCCTACCAATTAACGATTGACTATCACAATGAATGCTAATTGTAGGCTCAAGTTTAGGCTAATTTGGGATATCTTCCAAGAAATGGTGTAGCCATTCTACTTCCTCGCCTACTGTGTCTAGCATTATGAACTTAGATTCCATAGTTGACCTAGCTATGCTGGTTTGTTTGGAGGTTTTCATGAGATAGCCCCTCCTCTTAAAATGAAAGCATATCCAATTGTAGACTTGGTTTCACTTGAGTTTGATATCCAATTAGCATCAATGTAACCTTCTATTACAGCTAGATATCTTGTATAATATAACCTATAACTTAAGGTATATTTCAAGTACCTTAAGACTCTAATTAATACAGTCCAATGCTCTTGACCAGGGTTGCTAGTAAATCTACTTAGCTTGCCAATAGCATATGCTATATCAAGTCTTGTACAATTCATGATGTACATGAAGCTCCCAATTATATGCGCATACTTTAGTTGAACCTTTGCCTCACCTTTAGTTTTGGTAAGCCGTCGATTTGCATCTATGGGAGTTTTCATAGGTCTATGTTCTTGTCTCAAGAACTTTTGTAGCACTTTCTCTATATAGTGAGATTGTGTCAACGCCAACCTATTAGATGTTTTTATAATTTTTATTCTAAGGATTACATTCACTACTCCTACATCTTTCATGTGAAAATTGCTACTTAGCAATTTTTTCATCTCCTTAATTAAATCAATATTACTTACCATAATTAGCATGTTGTCTATATATAGACATACAATGACATACTTGGTAGAGGTGCCCTTGACATATACACATTTGTCGCACTCATTGATCCTAAAACCATTCGTAAGCATGACTTGATCAAATTTTATGTGTCGTTGTTCAAGAGCTTGCTTTAAGTCATATAATGACTTTATCAGCTTGCACACTTTTTTCTCTTGTCTTGGAACCACAAACCTTTCTAGTTGTTCCTTATAAAATTTCTCGTTTAGGTCACTATTTAGGAAAGCTATGTTAATATTCATTTTAAATCAAGAAATCGAGTCCAAATGACTTAGGTATTCTAGCCCTCTTGCTACATCTAAGTTCATTTTCCTCCTTGTCTGATTCTTAAACTTCTCAAAATTTTTTAATTAAAATTTGTCCTTCTTCCTTTTTTCAAGGAAACTTGCATTCCTTGACTCGATAATAGTATTAACAAGAATATCATCTATATCGAATTTATATATAAGAAATTTACATGCTGTACTATGTTGCGCTTGCTTAATAAAGATTTTGCCAACTATTTTAGGTCATATATTGATCATTTTAGGAGGTGGAACTCTTACCTTAGCTAGACACCCCCACACAAAAAAATATTGGTAGGAACGTGGATGATCTTTCCAAACGTCATTAGGTGTCTTTTCTTGTTTCTTATGAGATAACTTATTAAGTATGTGGTTTGCAATTAACACTGCCTCTCCCAATATATTTTGAGGTGCTCTTGCATTTATTAACAAAGCGTTCATCATTTCTTTCAATGTTCTATTTTTATGCTCTACAATGCCATTTGATTTAGGTGCATATGAAGCTATCACTTCATAAATTATTCCATGTTCTCTGCAAAACTCTTCAAATGGGTAAACATATCCCCCTCCTGTATCACCTCAAAGAGCTTTTATTTTCCTCCTAAGTTGATTCTCAACCTCACTTTCATATTTTTTAAATACTTCCAAAGCCTCATCTTTACTTGAAAGTAAGTAAATGTAGCAATACCGAGTGCAATCATCAATAAAAGTTATGAAATATTCCTTTCCATCTCTATATTGCACCATTTTTAAATAAAATATATCAATGTAAATTAAATCTAATAGTTCAGTGCTTTGCTCAATTGACTTAAAAGGAATTTTTGTCATTTTTACCTCAATGCAAATTTCACATCTTGATTTTAAGTCAAGATTTAATTTTGGTACTAACCCAATATTTACAAGTTTAGAGATTGACTTGTAATTAGCATGCCCTAATCTATGATGCCATAAATTAGATGACTCAAGCTAGTAGGAAAAGTTTATTTTATTATGAGAATCAGCACTTGGTCTATATTTTGGTATGACGGTCATTATATTCGTTTTAAAAAGATCATCGCACAAATAACCTTTACCAACAAGTATTACATTTTTAATGAGTACTAACTTGTCGGACTAAAAGACCATTTTAAATCCATTCCTACTTAATGTTAGCCCATCTCCAGCACGTGAAGCACATTGTTGAGAGTTAACTCTTTTCCAAAGGTCATTTTCAATATTATTTTGTCAACTCCGTGAACCTTGGAGCTTGAGGGGTTTTCCATGTACAAATTTTCATCCTCAACCTCCTTACAAGTTGTAAACATATTTCTTTAAGCACACACATGTCAAGTGGCCCCATGTTCACCCACCAATGATTGAGATTTTCAGCTAAGTTTACTTTTGAAACAATTGCAAATAGATTCATGTTTCTTACCTCATCAGGTAATTTGTCCACCTCAGTAAGATCATGATTCATTGCCTCATGCCTGTTGAATTTTTCAGGCTTCTTGAGTTACCCCACTAGAAGCAACTAGAGTGGTCCGAACTCCACTACCAACGTCATTAATGTTGGACTCAATACTCGCAACATTAGTTGCCTCATTATTTGATGCCATGATGAGTATTGGAATAAAACAATTTACGCATAGAGTGCTCAGAATTTTAGTAAACAAGAATGAGTTATCTTAAAATAAGGCGCTGCAAGTGGCAACCCTGGAATTGCAGGCGCTGGTGGGGTTGTTCGTGACTCTCATAAGAGGATTCTGTTTGCCTTTATGAAGCCACTTGGACATCAAAATAACATTTTTGCCGAGTTATCAGCCATCTTGAAGGGGTTGGAACTATGTAATACAAGACAGCTTAAGAATATCATTGTGGAGATGGATGCCCTTGTTGTGATTAATCTCATTACCGAAGCCAACTCGGTACATTGGACATTGGCAAACCTAGTTAGACAGATCAAATGTTTTGCTCAAATCACTGAGGCCACTTTTCAACACATCTTTCGAGAAGGAAATGCCATCGCCGATGCACTTGCAAAAACTGCGTGCACAACTGATCTCGAACAGACTCTAGACTTTGTCGACCTTCCTCTCTACATCAAATAGCTTCACCGCATGGAAATGCTTGGCTACCCCTATTTTAGGATTTGTTAGAGGTTTAACGTGTATTTAAATCCGTTTGATGCTCGATCCATTAGTCAAAACTTCATGTAATTTTCTGAGTGATTAATGAACAAGTAGGGGTCTATGCCAAACCCCCCGTCATGACACATGCGGTTTTATCAAAAAAAAAAATCTTAAAATAAGTTTTCTTCAAGATAACACCCAGAATTAAAATAGAGTTCGTTCCCTATTAGAAACTAGTAGTATGGAATTCGGAATACCAAATTAAGTATGAATTTCTTAGACAACAGAAACTGTGCTGCAAGTTTTAACATACCCATATTCTATTAAGCAGATTTCAAAAGGGTGTCGGGTTCCCAATCTAAATTCCAAACTGAACCAAGACACATTTAGCAAATTACAAAAAAGCCTGTCCCCTTAAAGGTAGAGATTATTTCAAAAGGTGCGAAATCTGGTTTGCGACAACCAAGTAACACCAATATCTATATGTGTGTATGTGTATACATGTGTGTATATATATATATAAAAGATAAAATACTTGCATTTGTTTCTGGGCAATAAAGTCGGAATCTGTTCAGCTTTTAAATCAAAGAACTAAATCTAAATCTAATTCTTTAAAGACATTTCTTTTCTTTTCCTTCGGAGTGTGTACGGGCAAGTAAATTAACCTTCACTAAGCATTATGCTTTCCACATAATATGGATAACACAAGTATTGACACCAATAAAGCCTTAAACACAGAAACTTAATTAACCACATTACCTTAAGATGGTTAGAAAATTGATTTATAGATTCCATGTATGCTTGTGCTTTGTAAAAACATATAATTGAAATATATACACACATAAAATCATGTTAACATAAAAAATTATTTATTGAGTGAAGAAAATGAACAGAAAAGCTTATTTGAATGCAAGACAAAAATTATATTAATCAAGGCCTGTTGCTCCAATAGTCTCCTTAAGGTAATATTGCCCCTCATATGGTGC
This sequence comes from Jacaranda copaia, assembly GCA_014898725.1. NCBI lineage: Eukaryota > Viridiplantae > Streptophyta > Magnoliopsida > Lamiales > Bignoniaceae > Jacaranda > Jacaranda copaia. The sequence goes on from JACGDI010000656.1 coordinate 1,848,432, forward strand.
TAAAAGGATCCTGAGAATTAACTTCTCAAGATTCAACGGCTGTCCTTTGGTTTAAGGTTGCACTCCAATAGAATGGAACTAGCGAAGTCACTAACTTGGAACTCTTTTTTAATAGATAGTGTATAAATGTACAATGTAGTGAGACAGAATACTAGTATGTATGTTTCTTTTTTTCAGTAGTTTGGGTTGGTTCTAGACACTCCTATTCATAGTTGTGCAATACAATTTTGTTGACAAGATATGATTTTTCACTAGAATCATAATTCTTTCTTTTAATAATACAACTATAGGATAAAATCCCGCAACCTACTCTTTTAATGAAGCGTTATAGCTCCACTAAAGAGATAGGAGCTCAAATCATAGCTCTAGCTTTTGAGCTAACTTTTCTGTAGGGGTGTATCAATCGGGATACATTAAAAATAAATTTTAACTATTTCATTTAGACACCCGCACTCACTTTTCCAATGTGGATAGACTCGTTCTACCCACTAATTAAATTATTTCTCAATTAAAGCTCAATTTTCTTATTCAATTCTTAAAATTGTGGCATATAAATATGCCGAATTTTACAATGTAGAATTAAATTGTTCTGGAAACCCCATAGAATCTCAAGTAGAATTAAATTGCTCTAGAACCCCTTGGGATCTTACGCGAAGTTAAGTTTAAGTTGCTGTTGGGATCCCTTAGAATCTCTTATGGAGTTATGTTGTTTTGGGAATCCTTAGGATCTCATGTGAAACTTTTATGTTTTAAAAAGCAGGAGTTAATGTTGATCAACTTTGAGGACGGAAGATATTCTATGCTTTGGGGATTTCCAACCTTGGAGGCCGCTTGAGCCTGGCGGACTTTCAATTGTACTTTGCGATTCCTGAAATATATGCCAATATGCAATAAGTAAAAATGCGAAGTTTTATTTAATCATATTATCATAAAGAAAAGAAAAGTCGCGGGCTACCAAACGGGCAGCCTTATTAATCAACAAAGTTTGGGGGAGTGACCAGAAATGCACACAGGCTATGCGGTGGCAACCTTATTCAACTGATCGACTAATTCTGGAAAGAAAAGAAATACAAGCATGATGAAAATAATCCTAGAAATTCCACGCCTACAATATCCCCAAGACAGACAAAATTTGTCTTCAGGGGTCTCCTCAAACATTGAGGATTGAATGTTATTGGTTGTCGGTTTCTAATTTAAGAGCATATTTGTCAATCTTAATATTTTATATTTAATTTTTAAGGGTGAAGAATTACACGCTTTTAAGACATATTTGGAGTATATCATATTGAATATATGTATATGAAATGTCAAATATAACTTTCATTAGTTGAATTTATTGAAAATGTGGAGTCTAATTTTGTTTGATTATCCACTTTCCTTGAGTGTTAATTATAAGTAAGATGTATTTTATTATGAAAGTTTATCCCAATTCGTATAGAAATAAAGGCATAAATTTTGTAATTAGTTTTAAACTCGTGAGTTTCCCTGGGTAATAATTTTAAATTAAAATTTTATTATATATAATATTAATTATAATTAGGTACATATATTTTTTATAAATCACATAAATATTACAAATATTAAATAAAAATTCATATATAAATTAATATATATATATATATTTGCATATAAATTGCATACATAAATTAAGTCATCAAATGCAACATAAACTAATATATGTGTACATATTAATTTCAAACATATATTAGTGCATATACATATATATATATAGAGAGAGAGAGAGAGGGAGGGAGATAAATATAAAAATTAATATGAAAGATTATATATATAAATATATTGAGTACAAATTACGATCATTGGATATGGAGTTACCAAAAAAAATCAATTAATATAGTTTTTTATATTAATAATAAAATAACTAAAAAAGAAAGACAATGATTTAGTACTTTTAAATATTAGTGAATCATATATTTTAGTTATTTTTATGTAAATTACTTATAGATAATTATGTGCTTAGATCAAGAAATTTAACATAATTAAAATATAAAATTATGGAATAAAATATTTTTTAAGAAATATTAAGTTAAGATTAGTGATTAAAATATCAAATGATGCAATAAAACATAATTTACTATATATATGGATTAATGATGTTTACAAAGAAACTTCCGGATCATAGTAATTATTCTTACAGGGTGATATGGTATGATATTAGTGATATTCTTATCTTGAACTAATTTGATATTTTAATAAAGAAATTAACTTTAATAATATTTATTATATTTGATATTAATATATTCTTAGTAAATAATAAAAATATTTATTATGTAAAACACAAAATTTGATATTAGTGATTTTTGCAAAGGAAGTTCCAGATTTTAATGATTAAAATATCAAATTATGAAATAAAATATAACTATATATTTATATATATATATATAGAGAGAGAGAGAGAGAGCTAAAAATTTAATGCTCCATGCATCAATCTAGTAATTATATACATAACTAATATATGTATATATATATATATTAATTCCATACATAAATTACTATATATATACATATATATATATAGAGAGAGAGAGAGAGATGAAAATTAATATGGAAGATCACTTATTTAAATATATTGAGTACTTACCATCACTAGATATAGAGTTACTAAAAAATTAATTAAGATAGTATTTTATATTAATAATAAGATAACTTAAACATCAAATTACGAAATAAAACATAATTTACTCTATATATGTATATGGATTAGTGATTTTTACAAAGAAAATTCTGGATCTTAGTAAATATTCTAAAAATATTTAGTATATTTTATATTAATTTTGTTAGTGAATAATAAAGATACTTATTATATGAAACTCCAAATTTGATATTAATACATTTTATAAAGAAAATTTCAAATCTTAGTGATTGTATCAAATTATGAAATAAAACATAATTATAATATATATATATATATATATATGTGTGTGTGTGTGTGTGTGTGTGTGCATTGCCGGGAGAGGGAGAGGGAGCTAAAAAATTAATGATCCATGCATCAAACCGGCAATGCATACATGAACTAATATATATATTAATTTCAATATATATAGAGAGATATACAAAAATTAATATGGAAGGTCATATTTATAGATGTATTAAATACTTACTATTACTAAATATGGAGTTACTAAAAAATCATCTAATATAATTTTTTATATTAATAATAAAATGACTCATTTTTATAGTAAATTATATATGAAAAATGTTGAGTTGGTAAAAAAAAAATAAAAATAACTTATCCACATCATTTTCACATAATAAATATTTTAAAATAGGATTGAACATCATTATATATATATATATATATATATATGTTAGAATTTGTGATATAAAATAACAATAAAAGACTCCATCTATAGTGTAGTCATAAACGCAAAATTTTTTCGCCCAATCATGTTAATCTTGTCTAAATTTGTGTATTAATGTTATTTTAAATGTTAACTTTTCTTTTCGTAACAAAACTATTAAAAATATTAAAGTATTGTTTTTCTATCGGTATAATAATGTTTAACTGTGTGCTTATTAGCAACGTTTGTCAATCGAATTGAAGGGCGTTGGCGTTGTGCAGTTTTTTGACAATCATAGTCATATGCTGTTCTATGATAGTTTTGGTGTGGGTCCAAAACCCACTTACATTTGGTCGACAATTTCGAGATTATCCCCCTAATGGAGTCATTGTCCTCATTTGAGATGTGCAATCATCAATGAGTTGAAATATTTTGTGAGCGTGAATGAATGGATTACAAGAAACCGTCCACTCCAAATTCATCTGCGTCAATATAAAAATCAACATTAGTTTGCTATAACTAATCCATTAAATATTGTGACTTGGCATTACTCGAGTAGAATAATTATGGTCAAGATATCGAAGGACGTTCCTCACATCAAATGTTAAATTTGGACAATATAAAGTAGTTCATTGGGATAATTCATTTTTCTAATTTGACATGAATATCTTCTCGTACTATCACCATTTTTCTAATTCTAATTCTAATTCTAATTCTAATTCTAATTTTAATTTATATATACTACATTTTATGCTATGTTTGTATCAACAAAATTAGTGAACAAATTTTTTTTAAACTAATACAATTTGATCGGACGACAATATCATATCAATCGATGAAAATAATAATTGTTCTACAATCACATGACACGACATAACACGCCTTGGTGCATTACTCTTAGACGTTGGAGAAAGGCACGTCCCCTTATTGACATCTCCAAAAGTTTTTTTCTTTCAATTTTTTACTATTTAACATTTTCAGGACGTATTTATTTTACTCATTTCAGTAGAAACATAATTTTTTTTTTCTATTTTTCGTACTTGTTGATTAAAATTAAAAATTAAAATTCCATGTCCAGATCTTTCATTTTTATACTAATTACTTTTATTTTAAGCAAAATAAACTTTATATTTTAAATGTTTGGCACAATGTCTGTTAATTTAAAAATAATTACAATCTAATAATAGATTACAGAATATTTTTCTCTCCGTACCGATATAATATTGACGTGACATTTAAACAAAGAATGATACCTACACTAAACAAATGCGAATTGTTTGATACAATTTAATTGATATGACATATAACCAATGTTGAAATTCATAATTAGGATTTTTCCTATATTAAAATATTATTCAGAACAATGATTCCTAGGAAATATAGAAATCAAACATAAAAACTCAATCTTTTCTCACATGGAAAACAAATAAACTAAATCATTTTCATTTCAATCTTATAAAATCAACTATTCAATATGTTATCAATCAAAATATATTTTTATTAATCTCGCATAAAAATTTACAAGAAACATTTTCCACTTTAAAAATTGTAGAAATATGAAAATGATCCAGAATTAATGAGTTCTTTCCATTCTTCAATTTTTATTTTTTTCCCCTTATTCTTTCGACTTTGAACCTATTTTCTCTAATGGCTTTTATTTAGTAATTAGTCAACGTGAAACTCTATTAAAATACAAGAAATAGCTTAAAATGTCTTTGGACTATGTGATGTAGAATAAAAGTTTTCCCACTAACCTCATATTTGTTCGTATGCTGGCTAGTTATCCGATCAAGTCACAATCAATTTTTGTCATAGTGTGAAATCAAATTCCTCAAATTTGTTCACCTTTTTGGAGAAGTATAGAAAAATTTCATTAGATTAATGGACCGTTCTCTTTTCCTGTTTGTTGGACCAAATCCGAATTTGGGTACAATTCATTACTGTCTTTTTGCCAAATAATGATTTAGGAAGTGTTGGTTATGTTTCTGAAAATAATTTTATTTTAAGAAAATATAATTAAATATATATTTATTTTTTTAAATATATTAAAATAGGTTTTTTCAAAATTTCTTATAATATTCTTCATTATTTCCAAAACTTTCTCATTTTGTAATATGTACATACATATATAACACACACACACACACACATATATATATATATTATTATCACAATAAAAAAAATTACTTAATTTTATTTTTACCTCAAAAAAACCCAACAAATAAACATTGATTTGACTATTATAGTAAAAAAAATATCTGCCTCCAAAATATAAATAAACATATCAACATTCTCTAAAATATATTTTTAACTATTCCCCAAAATACAACAAAAAATCTGTTACATTATCCAACACAATATTCATATTCCTCAATCCGACTTACAATATTCATTCCCCAAAACACATATCATAATCAAACGTAAAACATAACTAAACATGACCTAAGGGGCTGTTTGGTTTCATTTTCATTTTCATTTTCAATTTCTAACATTTCTATTTTGGTGAAAATTAGTTATGTGATGTGATTTGAAAATGAAAATGTGTTTGGATGAAAATTTGGAAATGTAATAATTATAATGGTTTTAATAGGTTATAGACGGAGAGAATAGAAATAATAAAATAAAAAGAGAAAATATATAGGATATTGGTAAAACATATATATGTTATTGGACAATGTGTTTTGAAAATAAAAAAAATGATATTGAGTGAAAAAATGTAAAAAGTGATGACTTTTATTTTTAAAATAATAAAAAATGTGAAAATGAGGATTAAAATGAAACCAAACAGCCTGATTTCTCAATATTATTTTTACAGTTCACATTTGAATGTTCGGTTTGCCATATTATAAAGTCAATGTATTCAGTCTTTTAAAGAGTTATTATTATTATTACCTTCTAGCATATTTTGAAAATACAATTTTTTTTTCTTATTATAATCACTTCAATAATTCATTTTATAGTAATGTTTTAAAATAATCAAATTGCTAAGTGATATTTAATTTAACCATCAACTTTACGTATAAACTTGTGTAAGAGTATCACTCTTACATATAATTTAAATTATTACGAAATTTAGGTTCACGAGTCAATTTGTAAATTAAAATAAAAACATAATTATAAAAAATCACAATAAAAGCATTGACTTTTTGCATGATGTATCCAATAAGATAAAAGAAGTATAAACTTTGTTTGTATGCATTTTCTAGAATATTTTTCAACTTTCAAAATTTAAACAATAAAATATAACAATTTTCAATTTTATTTTCCAAAACATACAAAATTATCTCCAAAATATCTCTTACTACTCACCTTAAAGAACTATTCCTCAATACATACATACATATATATATATATATATAAATATATCAATCATTTCATCTAAATATAAAAAATATTCATTTCATTGTACCAATCTAATAAAAAAAATAATTGATATAACATTTACAATAAAATTTATTCCCTCCTAAAATACTATCAAACAAACAATTTGTTTTTAAAATATTTTTTACTTACTCCTAAAACAAAAACAAGCAATCATCACATGTCTCCAACATACTTTTAAAAATACCTTTTCAAAAAATATTTTTTATAATTCACCTAAAATGCAAACAAACAAATTTGTAGTTAATGAAAGCTTAAAGAAGCATTTGTAGATTTTAGCAGCCATCTCCACACTCAAAAGAAGCGCGTGTTTGTAATTACCATTTACCACTAAACAATACACCCAAATAATTTGGATTTGGGAGAGACGTTCAGCGCGAGGAGTTCTGTTATTACCGTTGGTCGCTCTTGTGCGAAGGCCTTCCTTCTTCTTATTGTTTTCCACTTTTCACTAATAAGCATCGATTTATAATTTTTAGTTAAAGTTTTTGAAGGAAAATTTTAATTAAACACGTTTTTAATAATTCAACTTAACGGGTTCGCACCATAACAAGGAAAAAGTAGTTTTGATAATTAATTTAGTGATGTCAAACTAATGATACACATAATCTTTTTTTTTTCCTTCTTTTAATTAATATTCTTAAAAAAAGAAAGAAAGAAAAGAATAAAACATCAGCAGCCAGCCCCATCATCATCGCCTTATAGAAAAGGGCCATCCTCGATTGTTAAATCCTGTTTTTGTTTTTATTTAGGAGCTCTGAATGTGATTCAGAGTTGATATATTTTTATTCAATTTATTTATATATGACATTCATGTGTATGTAAAGTTATTGTTGCGTACATGTGCTTTTGATATCCCCATTTATCTTAGCCTCCTAGCATTTATTCCTTCTCTTTTTCCCTGGCTTTTCTCTGTTCTTATATGAAAAGAACTGCCTGAACCCTCTGATTTTCCTTTCATCTTTTTAATACCAGCTAGAGATTGTTTTTTTGTTTAATCATAGGTAATGTTGTTGAAATATACGGCCCATTTGGTTCCAAAACGAGGGAGGGCAAAAAGGTGGTTCTTTCTTCAAAACCAAGGTAAATGTTTTGGCATTCCGTTTGTTTATTATGGAAATTTTGAGGTGGAAAAAGAAAAGGGACAAGTTCTTGATGTTCTGCAAGGAGATTATGCATTACTAGAATCTGTATTATTTGATTGATGAAATGAAATGAGACAATAAATGTCAATTCTTTTTCGTAATGGTAATCTCAAATAAAAAGGTTATAGAGCTTTATATTTTCGGTAAGAAAAATAATTGAATTGCGTTGTTGTTTTGGGCAGGGACTTCAATAGAGATTCATTAACAAGAATGAAAGGTTTTGAAGATGAAATTGAGGTTGTATCCATTGATGCCCCTCGCCGTCATTTGTTAATTGTTCAAAATTTTTCAAGTTTCTCTTAATCTGGGATTAAAATGGCTATTGTTGTTTGAGGGGAGGAAGAAAAGGCTTGTTGGCTGCAGATTAGCATAAGGTGAGACCTGAGAGGAGAGATTTCAGGGCATATACTGGATAAGATGGAGGGTGCATCATCAGGACAGACTCCCACAACACCAAGGAAAAAGATGACGAAACAGTTGACAGGGAAAAGGGATGATACCCCTTTGCATTCTGCAGCCAGAGCAGGGAATATTATTGCGATAAGGGAAATCATTGATAATGCGGGAGAGGAAGAATTGACAGAACTGTTGTCTAAACAGAATTCGGCCGGTGAAACACCCTTGTATGTTGCTGCAGAATATGGCTACTTTGAGGTGGTGAGGGAGATGATCAAGTATCATGATTTAGCAGCTGCTGGAATCAAAGCCAAAAATGGTTTTGATGCTCTTCATATTGCTGCTAAACAAGGGGATTTGGGTACGCTTTCTTGACATAAATCTCCATTTTTTTGGCTGTTTGCTATATTGGAGGAGATTAGGAAATTAAGAGCCTGTTTGGTTATGCTCTCATTTTGCATCTTACATTCTCAGCATCTTCAAAATTTGAAAAAAGTAGTTAAAGAAAATGAGTTTGTATTTGGATAAGTCGTTGAAAAGGTAATGCCTATATGGGATTCAGTAGGTAACAACGCTAACAATTGAAAGTGAAGATATATAGGTTATTATGAGAAGATATATTTGTTATTAGGGAATGTGTTCTAAGATAAAAATGAATTGGGATTTTGGTGAAAATGATGATAAATTGTTGATAATTCATTTTCAATAGTGAAAATGAGTTTGAAATCATAAACACATGGTCCTAAGTAATTGGTTTTTTGTGTTGCAGAAGTGGTGAAGGTGCTGATGGAGGCCCATCCGGAGCTGTCTATGACCGTTGACATAGCAAACACAACGGCTTTGCATACGGCTGCCACTCAAGGACGCATAGAGGTTGTGAATTATTTCTTGGAGTCAGAGAGCAGCCTGGCTGCTATAGCTAGAAGTAATGGAAAGACGGTCCTCCATTCTTCAGCAAGAAATGGACATGTTGAAGTTGTAAAGGCCCTTTTGAGTAAGGAGCCCGAGATCACCACACGGACGGATAAAAAGGGACAGACGGCTCTTCACATGGCTGTTAAGGGTCAAAATGTTGAGGTGGTGGAGGAACTCATCAGAGCAGATCCTTCAACTATTAATATGGTGGATACCAGGGGTAACACGCCCTTACACATAGCCACGCGGAAAGGCAGGACTCAGGTAATTATTTGGCAGTAATTTCTTGCTCTTCTGATGATGATGTGTTTAGCTGTTTTTGTGTATAGTTTGTTTTTAGTTCTACTTTCCGTTTCTTTCTGAAACTTTTGGCCTTAGCCTTTTATGTTATCAAATGAGCAAATGTGCCAAGGTACCTCAAGACTCAAGTGGTCTGCTTTGTTCAGATGCATGCATATTCTTGATGCAACACATTAATTAAAACCATCAGCAATACTAAAGAAATTATTATTCTGATCGATTAGCCTCTGGTTATCCCTATTAAGTTGTTAGACTGTTAGAGATCTAATCCTGGCCCCTTTTATAGACAACATTATTCAAATTTTAGCTGTTTTTTTCCTCTTAAGTCCTATGAAAGTTATCCTTAAAGTAACTGCAGGTAGGAAGCATAGTGTTCTTTCTCTTCATTTTAAGATGAAGGAAATTTGTTTCATATGAGTTATCCAGCAGCCTTGTTTTTCGTATCCAGCGATTCTTATGTCTCCCTTCGAAAAAAGTACCCTATCAATAATTATTAATTCGCCTTTCTTGCAGTATTCATATATGAAATTTAGGTACTCTTGTTTGACTTTTTTGCAGATTGTGAAGATGCTGCTAAGCCATAAGGAAACCAATACAAGAGTTGTAAACAGGTCCAATGAAACAGCCATCGACACGGCAGAGAAAGTGGGGCAGTCCGATGTTACAGCCATTCTGCAGGAGCATGGTGTTCTGAGTGCCAGAACAATAAATCCTCAATCCACCAATCCAGCATTAGAATTGAAGCAAACTGTGAGCGACATAAAGCACGAAGTCCACAATCAGTTGGAACACACTCGACAAACAAGAAAACGTGTGCAAGGCATTGCCAAACGTCTCAACAAAATGCATGCTGAGGGGCTAAACAACGCCATCAATTCCACAACCGTTGTGGCTGTGCTCATTGCTGCAGTTGCGTTTGCAGCTATTTTCACTGTTCCTGGACAATATGTTGATGACCCTGAAAACATCCCACGTGGGCATTCCCTAGGGGAGGCCAATATAGCGCCCCAAGTACCATTCCTAATCTTCTTCATCTTTGATTCAATTGCACTTTTTATCTCACTAGCTGTTGTGGTGGTGCAAACCTCAGTTGTGGTGATAGAAAGCAAGGCAAAGAAGCAGATGATGGCGATCATAAACAAGCTAATGTGGCTGGCTTGTGTGCTTGTTTCAGTGGCATATCTGGCGCTGTCATTTGTGGTTGTAGGAAATGAGGAAAGGTGGCTAGCAATTGGAGTCACTATAATAGGGACTACCATATTGGCTACTACTTTAGGTACAATGTGTTATTGGGTGATCATGCATCGGATTGATTTCAATAAAAAGAGGATGATCCGGAAGAACTCTCTGGCCAGTGGATCAAGATCCGGGTCGGCTTCAGTACCATCTGATCCAGAGGGTCTGGAAAATGACTTCAACAAAATGTATGCAATTTGAGAGTTCTTTGTCTCTAACCAAATTACATCTTCCTTTTGCATATCCCAAAGGAAAATGGCAGTTGCTCTATCGTGCCAAGTTTTGCAACTGGTCTAGTTACTTGATCATCGATTTCCATTTTTGTATGATTCGTGATCATTTTTCTTTTTCTTTATATAAAAATTACGTAATCGAACTAATTAACATACAAGTAAAAAAAATATCAAGTGATCATCAAATGAAAAAAGTATAAGGTGTCATTTGAATTTTTTCATTAACATTTGACAATTAAACACATTATTATAGTAAATAAAAATGGACTTTTTTTTTAATTTTTTTATTTATATATACGCACATTGGATGCCTGTTAGGTTTGAAATTCCAACTTTAGACTTTAGATGTGATACGTATGCCGTTGGACGAAAGTCACTTGGCACAATAAATTTATTGAGTGAATAAACAGATAAAGATCCAGCATGAGAGTTAAACTTGTTAAAGAGCATAAGCTTAGTATTAAAGAAAGGAATAAAAACTATCATAATTGTTAGGATGATTGTTCTACCTCAAATAGGGAACTTAGCTTTGCAATTTAGTTTTTTTTTATACACATGCTTGCACATCAAGAGTTCATTTAAGCTTAAATTTTTAACCTCTCATATAATGTAAAGAACTTATGCCATTGAATTACATACTACTTAACAAATTCACAAAATTTGATGCCGAGCTTTTCAATTGTCGTTTACTCTGTCATGCATGCTATAATCTTTGCTAACCTTTTTCACATAAGTTGTACAACAATTCAATTATTTCATAAAAATTTTTTGAATTGTTTGACATTCAATATTTTTTAGAGGAGATGAGTGTAATTTCAAAACTCCTTTAAAATTTGCTAAAATTTTTCGTTTATAAAAAGAAATATCAAACTTAACTTATAAACATAATTATATTTGTTTAGGATATCAAATAATGAACTAAGGAAATTGCTAGCTTGATAATGAAATGTTTCTCTTTATTTTTTATATGCATTAAAGTTTTGTATTTTGAAATATATATGTTTTTCGTATCTTTCAACATCTTTCGGACCCCCAATCCCGACTAAGAAGTGAGGTTTTCATTGACTAATTTATATTTTCTTCTTCTTTTTTTAATTATTTTCCTTTTTTGTTGCCCATGATAACTGCCATGGTATAATTGACCATCCAACTTAACTATTATTCTTAATAAATTATAAATAGTTTAGTTATTTTTTAAAACAAATTTATTACATTAAATAATATAAAATTTTAAAATTTCAGAAATTAATAATGCGAAAAATTGTATTACAGTTGGTGAAAAGTTCAAAATATAATTTGAATTTATACACTATCAAATTGAGTAATTATTTTGAAAACTAAAGGGATTAATACATAATTTGTTCTGACTTTTGTAGTTAATTAATATACTTTAATTTACTATAGTTGAGATCTTAAAAAACAATATTCTTATTAATATTTAAACTGAAGAAAAAGTAATATTAATCATTGCCCATTGTGTATCAACTTTCAAAATTAATGAAATTATCAATTTTAGGACATCTTTTCTTGATGTTGTCATAAAATTTTCAAGCGTTAAAGTTTCAAAAAAAAAAAAAAAAAAAGAAGGTTGCTTGAGATACCCTTGATATTTCATTATTAGAATTTAAATGAAATATATACAATTTTAGTTTTATTCTTTGGTTAATTAGTCATAAATCTCCAAACTCTTTTTCTCTTTTGTGTTGAGTTCCCACCCACCATTTTCTTAATTTTAACTCCCCAATTGAAAATTCAATTTAGACTTCACTCCCTAGTGGTGTCAAAAATACTAAAATACCCATGAACCCATGACTTCAATTTCAAACTACAAAACACCCAATATTCTTTTTATAGTCCAGGTTTTTTTTTCATTTTCCTTTCACACTTTCACTTTTCATTTTCCTCCATTTTCAAAAACTCACTAGTTATTCTTCTCCATTTTTTTAAGTAATGCTTCACCTAATCTCTCAAACTTGCTATCTACCATTGCTGTTGCGAACGAGAAAAAAACTTTCAGTTTCATTCTTATTTTGAAAGGTTAGATAACATACTTCATTTTTTCAATAATATATTTTATTTTCATTCAGATTTTGTGGTTGCGAGATTGAAAACAAAATCCTAAAATTTGTTTATGTTGCCTATCATTTTAGTGAATATATATTAGTTTTGTTTATTATTAACTCTAATTTGATTATGGGCATCCTTTTAAATTCACCCATTTCAAATTTTAGAGAAAACTCCAAAATAATGCTTTTCATATAATCCACAAATGGGTATTTATTTTTAATAGTAGTTGCCTGCTTATTTTGTAGAGACATGAGAAAGTATATATAAAATTCCATCATAAGTCCATCATGGTTTCTGTTAAAAGAAATCCAAAGCTTGGTGCATTCTCTGTTGCTATAATTTTAGTACTATCATCACGATTGAATTTAATCATTTGGATGCTCTATGCAAATAAATAGCCCTAGGAATTTTGTAAATTAAATTCAGGAATACTATTTCAATTATTAGTTGTACTAATGGAGTAAAGTATTTTTTCTTTTATTGTTGAAAAAACAAAAATAGCATAAGGTATGTGTAGTATTTTGCATAAGGAATCTTGGCACAAAAATTTAAAATTTCAGTATCTCAAATTGTGGTTCCAGTATTAGAACCTTAGTTTTTAATATTCTCTGTAAGTAATTATTATACCAAAATGCAAGCTTTCAGTACTTCTTGTTGTGTTCATAGTACTTGAACTTTAATGATATATGTTGAAATGTAGTACTAGAACTTTAACCTATGCATTTTCTTCTTTTTTCTTTTTTGTACAAAAATTAAAACTTTTAGTATTTAAATTATGAGTTACAGTACACAAAACCTCTAATTTATTATTCTGTGCAAGTCTTTTTGGTAAAAAAATTCAAATTTTTAGTATTTAAATTGTGAGTTGTAGTACACAAAACCTCCAATTCAGTATTCTGTGCAAGTTTTTTTGATACAAAAATTTAAAGTTTCAGTATTTAAATTTAGAGTTGCAATACACAAAACCTACAATTCAATATTCTGTGCAAGTCTTTTTGGTAGAAAAATTCAAACTTTTAGTGTTTAGATTATGACTTATTGTTCCAAAACCTCCAGTGCATTTTTGTAGTTATATATATCTCTGAGTCTCTCTTTTCTGCCAAAATAGTGACTAAAACTCGAGAACCTGCATACCAAAGTACAAAAGGTAACAGAGACTTCGTGCTATATTCTTGGTGCTCTCCAAGGTACTTCAAAAATATTATGAAGGAGCTGGATGGTAAGATGAGCTTTAGACACACTAAAATACTAAAGAGAATCCTATTTTTTGTGTACCTTAAAATGACTGTCTTGAGTAAATTGAGTACTAATAGTGTTATTAGAGTTGAAGCTCTCTTAAGAAGGTTTGATATTAGGTCTTGTTCTTTTATTCTTAGCAACGACATTAGGTTTCCTTTTACTGTGATGGACTTTTCTATTGTTGTAGGTTGTCGCACATAGGGCAACATATGAATTTTGATATAAAAATGAAGTCAGAAACTATTAAACGATTATTTGAAGAAAAAAATAAGAATGTCACTCGAGTCGAGATTTATAAAAGATTGAAAGAGTTAGCAAAAAAATATAGTAATTAGAACATAGATGATTTTGTTAGGATGTACATATTACTAATTTTCAATTGTATTATGTTTCCAACTAGTAACTATTTGATGCCTAGATTCCTTCTACTGTATGTGGATGATTTGTCTTCCATTGGTCTTTATGCATGGGGAATTGATGCATCTAAGTTTTTGCATGATGAGATTTTGGTGCATCTAAGAGGTGAAACGGGGAAAGGTCTAAAAAAGAAATACTTAGATGGATGCAATATTGACCTAATGGTAAGTTGGTGGCATTGTTACTATTAATATTTTTTATTACTATTATTGAGTAACTATAAAATTGCATAATTCTTCTTTTGAATGACAGGCTTAGGTTTACGAATGTATTTCTTACTTGGTCATGACAAATTCATTGTGTTCATTTCCATGATTCCTTCAATGGTATGAGAGTAAGATTCCACAAATGGGGAACTGGACTATGGAGTTTATGCATGTATTTCAGCTAAGTGTTATGCAAAAAACAAAAAGGATTGCTAGCATTATGCAAATGAATGTTCTGTGGATGTGTATCAAGCACATATTGTTGCACAAAATTTTGATTGATGAGCATGGTTTAATGTATTTTAGGGGAGAATGATGATGTTCGACTGGTTATTATCTTGATGAATTGACTATTTTGTTATTTTGTATTATAGTATTTCTAATATTCTTACTGGATAAAATTTATAATTTGTATATTTGGAAGATTAGAAATGGATGATGTTTACAATTTATAGTATAATTTAGAAATTTATTTATAAATAGATGTTGGTGAAGATATATATGTTACATGTTAGCTCAAATAAGTACATAAGTAATAGAACTCAATACGCATGAATGCAGAAAAAGCAAGTACTTAAACACAAAAATAAATTCATAATATTAAAAAATTAAGTACATAAATGCAATTTTGAAGTACATAACTACAAACATGGGTACTTTTTCACCGATTTCCAATATTATTCTGAACACATAAGGGATCAAGTTCAATTCAGTATAATCTAGCCCTTGCATGATCATAAGACTATAGCATATTAGTTTTAGGACTTATATAGTCATGATATGTTCATTGGTTTTCAATGGTGGTGTGGGAAGGATTCATTTAGCTCATACATCAATGGTATATGCTAATTTGAATGAGAGTGCAAGTGGATGGACGTGGGTGTTAGAGTTCCCAACCATTTCAACATGTATTGTTATGACCATTTCTTCAACAAAACATGCTTTTGTTGTGTTAGTATATCTTATGTGTTGCTCCACACATCGAATTGAGCCTCAACTTAGCCTTTTTATAAGCAAATATAGAAACATCATAATAGGTACACAATATTAGCAAATTAAGTATATAAATGCAGTTTTGGAGTATATAAATGCCAATATTGAGTACTTTTCTATAGATTTTTGGTATTATTCTCAGCACATAAGGGATCCAGTTCAATTTAGTCCAATCTGACCATTGCATGATCATAAAACCATGGCATATTAGTCCTAGGGCTTATATAGTCATGATAGGTTTACTAGTTTTCAATGGTGGTGTTAGGGGGATTAGTTTAGCTTATGTATAAATGGTTTATACCACTCTGAATGAGAGCGCAAGTGGTTGGATGTGATTATTTGAGTTCCTAACCATTTCAACATGTACTATCATGATTATTTCTTCAACAAACCTTGGTCTTGTTACATTAAGGTGTCTTATGCATTATTACATGCATCGATTGAGCCTCATCCTAGCCTTGGAAAAGCAAGTACATAAGCACAAAAAATAAGTACACAATATTAAAATATTAAGTACATAGATCCAATTTTGGAGTACATAACTTCCAAAAGTAGGTACTTTTTTGCCGATTTTCAATATCATTCTCAGCACATAAAGGATCGAGTTCAATTCGGTCTAAGCTGGCCATTGTATGATCATAAGACCATGACATATTAGTCCTAGGACTCATATAGTTATGATAGGTTTAGTAGTTTTTGATGATGGTGTCGAGAGAATTCATTTGGCTCATATATTAATGGTTTATACTGCTATGAATAAGAATACAAGTGGTTAGATGGGGGTGTTTGATTCCCAACCATTTAAACCTGTACTATCATGTTCATTTCTTCAACAAACCATAATTTTGTTGCATCGAGGTGTCTTGTGTGTTGTTGCATGCATTGAATTGAGCCTCATCCTTACTTGTGGAAAAGCAAATACGTAAACATGAAAATAAGTATACAACATTAACAAATTAAGTACATAAATGCAATTTTATAGTATATAATTGCAAAATTTGGGTACTTTTTTGTCGATTTCTGGTATCATTATCAACATATAAGGCATCAAGTTCAATTCGGCCTAATCTGACAATTGCATGATTATAACACCATGGTGTATTAGTCTTAGTACTCATATAGTCATGATAGATTTACTAATTTTTAATGGTGGTGTCGAGAGGATTTGTTTAGATTATGCATTAATGGTTTATATTATTCTTAAAAAAAGTGCAAGTAGTTGAATGTGTAGGATGTAGGTTTTTGTATTTCTAATCATTCCAACATGTACTATCATGACCATATTCGACGAATCATGCCTTCAAAGTTATAAGGTCACCAGTGTGTTGTTCCATGCATCAATTGAGGTTATAATGAGCTTTTGAAAAATCAAGTATAGAATTCCTTATTACAAGTACACAATATATACAAAATGAGCACATAAATAATGTCCCCAAATACATAAGTGCCGGAACTAGGTACCTTTTTTTAGATTTTCAGTATATTCTCAAGGCATGAGAAAGCATTCTCCATTCATCTTTATCTGGCCATTGCATGATCATAACATATTAGCCTTATGACTCATATAGCTATGATAGGTTCAATGATTTTTTATGGTGGTGTCGGAAATATTCATTTGGCTCATGCATTAACAGTTTATATTACTATGAATAAGAATGCAAGTGGTTAGATGTTGATGTTTGAGTTCCCAATCATTTCAACATGTATTATCACAATTATTTTTTCAATGAACCATGATTTTATCTCATCAAAGTATCTTATGTGTTGTTGTATGCATCAAATTGAGCCTCATCGTAGTCATTGGAAAAGCAAGTACAAAAACATAAAGAATAAGTACACAACATTAATGAATAAAGTACATAAATACAGTTCTGGAGTATACAACTACCAAAACTGGGTACTTTTTCGCCAATGTCTGGTATCATTCTTAGCACATAAGGAATCGAGTTTAATTTGACCTAATCTGGCCATGGCGTGATCATAAGATCATGGCATATTATAAATTGGGACTCATATAGTCATGATAGGTTCAATGGTTCCAAATGGTGACGTAAGAAGAATTCATTTGGCTTGTGCATCAATAGTTTATACTATTGTGAATGAAAATGCAAGCAGTTAGATGTAGGTATTTTGAGTTCCCAACCATTTCAACATGTAGTATCACAACTATTTATTCAACAAACCACATTTTTATTTTGTTAAGGTGTTTTATGTGTTATTACACGCATTGAATCATGCCTCATATTGGCATTTGGAAAAGCAAGTATAGAAACATACATAATAGGTACACAACATTTGCAAATTAAGAATGTAAGTGCATTTTTTGAGTATATAAATACTAATACTAAGTACTTTTTTTTGGATTTTCTATGTTATTCTCAGCACATAAGACGTCAAATTCAATTTGGCCTAATTAGTCTTAGGACCCATATAGCTATGATAGGTTTAATAGTTTTCGATGGTGGCACCGGGAGTATTCATTGGGCTTATGTATCAATGGCTTATACTACTGTAAATGAGAGCGCAAGTGGTTGGATATGAGTGTTTAAGTTCACAACCATTTCAATAAGTACTACCACGATCAATTTTTCGATAGACCCCAGTTTTTTCATGTTAAGGTGTTTTATGTGTTATTCCACACATCGAATTGAGCCTTATCTTGGCCTTGAAAAAGCAAGTATAAAACCATGATAATAGATATACAAATATTTTCAAATTAAGTATATAAACATAGTTTTGGATTACATAAATGTCAATACTGAGTACTTTGTTTTTTCTTTATATTTTTAATGTCATTTTTAGTGCATAAGGCATTGAGTTCAAATTTGACCTAATTGGTACCATTTTTTCAAACAAGGTTTCTGATATATATTAAAGATCAAATAAAGGATTACAAGTCACAAGAGATTGAGCATAAATTTAAATGAAGAAGTACTTACTTCTCTTACAAAATATCAAAATATAAAGCACCCTAAAAGAAAGAAAGAGAGAAAATTATTATAAATTACGTCAAATTGAAATTCAAAACAAATAAAATTAAGTGCTAAGCTCGCTACACATGCTGCTCAATTTTGCCATTAGGTACAAGACTCGAATCCTCTATAATCCAAGTATAAAATGATGCTTAACAAGCAAATGGTCATTAGTTTGATTATCCATTCTAGCATGGTAAGCAGAAGGAGGAAAAATCTAGTGTTAGATGTTCACGAATTGAATCCACCTTGCCGCAAAATTCAACATGAGTTGTTCCAAAAACTGCCATGTTTCAAATCCTCCTTCCTGCAGAAATAAAGGAAAGGTTCCAAGGATTACAAGGTTCGACTCTTGCTGAAAGTAATTTTCCATAAATTGGCAGTCACACCAAGTCAATAGCAAATTCATTGGCAGACAAAAATCTAGATGCTTCAAGAGGACAAACTCCAGAAGGACAAACTAAAATCCATATATACCAAACTAAGCAACAGAATTCAAGCCTCAACCAAAATAAACTTTGTTTATTAATAGCGGGAGCAACATCTTTTTGTATTTGAACAAAGAGTAGTGGTCAAATGGAACAAAACTATCAAAACTACCCCAATAATTTAACATTAAGTTAGGCGCTCTACCACAAAAAATAAGGTTAATGTAAAATCCTAATCAAAGAGAAGTAGCACAAACAGGTTGTGCCAAAAGCTTCCATGAAAATTTGAATCAATGAAATCCAAGCACTTGCACTCTGTATAGAAACAAGAAACTAAACAATAGAGGCTATGCGTTCGTAATTTCTGAAAACAATTTGAAGCCAAGGAACCTGAATAGTATATTCTAAATTACTGAAAATGTGATACACAAAAGAGACGCTGCCACAAACATAGTAGCAGCAGCAAATTGAAACAAAATTTAGGAATTGACGGAGATCACCAACTTAAACAGAATGCAATTTCCAAACAATATCAAAACAGAACATTAGACTCTTAAAAAGAGTTGATTAGCAACCAAATACATTCAATAACAGGTCAATCAATTCCTTACAATAATTTGCATATATTAACTGACATCTTTAAGCCAAAAACACAGCTTAAAAACAACAACGACCAATTCTGAAGCAACAGGCCTACTAAATTTCACCACAATCAACAAACCACATCAAAAGAAATCCAAACATTCCAAGTAAATCATGCAAACCATCAAAATAAATCCATAAGATTAGAAGCATTAGGACCCATAGCCCTTACCTTTCAGTCTTCTAGACCTTTTTCTACTGTGAGTTGAACGAGATGTAGAGTTTCTCATTTTACAAACAACTCCTTAACAATTGAATTTGATCCAGCATTTTCTCAAACTCAAAAAAAAAAAAAAATCAAAAAAGAACTATTGCTATAAAAGAATAAAATGATGCTTCACCATGCAGAAATTTCTTCTTCCTGCTAGGATATTGCAGAAAAATAAAAATTGGAGGCCCCCATTCCAACAGAAGTGAAATAGAAAATAGAAAACAGAAAACGAAGGAGAAAAAACTTTCTTTTTCCTGCTAGAATATTGTAGGTTATTATAGAAAAAAAAGAAAAATGAAAAAAGATAAAGATTTGATTCCGGCACGAGAGAGAGAGAGAGAGAGAGAGAGAGAGAGAGAGAGAGAGAGAGAGAGAGTTGGGAGTTGGTTCATATTTAGGAATGAAAAAAATACAATAAAATGTGAATATTTTTGCTAATTTAGGTGGTCGGAAAGTTAACTCAAAATTAAAATTTGAGATATAGAGTTGAAAATGAGAAAATGATGGGTGCGGATTGAATGCTAAATGAAAAGTGGGTTTAAAGATTTATAAATAAGTTCCTCTTTACTCTTTACAAATAAATTTTAAATAAACTTAAATAAAAATCAAAATTCCTTGCCAGTAAAATACAAAAGTCAATATATGAATTGAAGTCCCACCTTCAATAGTTCAAAGCTTCTAGTCAAATGATATTTATCTCCTTTATTAAATAAGAGGGTAGGATGATTTTATATTCGATTCATAATAAATACATTGTATATTTTTATGTATTTGATGTGTAATTTATACTTTTATTATTTAATTTTGATTTAAAAATAGAAACATATTACATTTGACAATATTCGGGCTCTTCTGGAAAATAGTTGAAGTCCCAATCGCACCTTATTAAAATGCTCCACACTTCTGAAAGGAGCACTCTTCGACAGTAATTTCTCCAGTAAAATTAACAGACGATCACACAACCGGAATTCCAAAACCACCGCCCCCAACGCCGCCGTCATGGATGAGGAACTGCTGGAGTTGCAGAGACAATTTGAGTTCGCACAGCAGGCGAAGTCCAGCATCCGCTTGTCCGAAAGAAACGTCGTCGAATTGGTCCAGAAACTTCAGCAACTCCAAATCATCGATTTCGATCTCCTGCACACCACCTCCGGCAAAGAATACATCACTCCGGTAACTGATTTATCCGATCAATTTGATTACTAGTCAACCTTTGATTTTCTTTTGTTTTTTTCAAAATTAATTTATTTTATCGCTGCATGTGTGGGTTTGGTAGGAGCAATTGAGGAGTGAAATAATTTCTGTAATAAATAAGAGGGGCCGAGTATCATTGATTGATTTGGCGGATACCACAGGGGTAGATTTATACCATGTTGAAAAACAATCGCAGCACGTTGTGTCGAACGACTTCTCGCTTATGTTGATCAATGGCGAAATAATTTCGAATTCCTATTGGGACACGGTTTCTGAAGAAATTAATGAAAGACTCCAGGAATGCAGCCAGATTTCGTTGGCAGAAATTGCGGCTCAGCTTCAAGTGGGATCTGAGTTACTCATCTCTGTTCTAGAACCCCGCCTTGGAACTTTGGTAATTTGCTTGCATAAGTAGTTCACATTTTACTTCTTGTTAAAGATGTTGGAGTTTGTTGTGATTGTATTGTTGGTGTTTATATAGGTGAATGGTAGGCTTGAAGGTGGGCAATTGTATACACCGGCATATGTTGGACGTGTGACTGCAATGGTTCGTGGTGCATCTAGGGGGATTGCTGTTCCAATGAATTTGTCTGTGTTGTGGAGCTCATTGCAGGTTCTGTTGCAAGATATGGATGGGTTCAGTGGCGTTGCAGTTGAGAGTTCCTTTTTCCAATCATTGTTTAATGGGTTGGTCAAGGAAGGCGAGATTCTTGGCTCGCTTCGTGCTGGAGTACATTGGACACCTTCTGTATGTGAGATGACTCTTCTTATCACAAGATTTATTCTTTTGTGACACTTTTAACTTTGAAGGTCAATTGTGTTTTATTTACTTATTATATAATAGCTATTGATATTATGACATGTTTATTGTTTCTGTCAGATTCATTTCATATTTAAAGGCATTGACATGAAGTCTTGCATATAACATATATATGTTCATCGTTTCTGTTGGGATTCTTTTCATTGTATATATATATATATATATGATTTTTTCCAGTTATCAATTGGTCTATTTGTATAAGTTGAGTAAACATCTAGTCTATGATGTGTGCCATCTGTGATCTGACAGGTCTTCGCCATGGCTCAAAAAGAGTGTGTGGATTCTTTCTTTTCACAGGTGCAGAACTTTCTTTTGTGCTCTCTCTCTCTCTCTCTCTCTCTCTCTCTCGACATGGATGATGTTATTATAGAAATTCAGTGTGTTTGTCCGAAGAAATGCTTTGTCTAATACAAGTTATTGTGGAGCCATATTTTTAGTCTTTTCAATATATTGGAAAATTAATAAATAATTATGGGATAGTATTTTTTTCTTATTCTTCACTTTCTGTATTTAGCGTTTTATTTTCTGATATTGAAGTCTTTGCTCTAACAAAAAACTGAATACTTTTGCCAGAATGCTAGTTGAAACCTTTGAAGAGAACTTATGTAATTCACTCTGCTTTTAACTCTTCATGTAGGTTTTGTTCGCAACCCAAAATCTAAATTGGAAATTCCCACAAACAATATAGTCTAGAAAGAGCTGGGACAAAGAAGTTGCTTCATACTTAGTCTTCCTTCCATATTGAAATCTTGAATATGCCTCTTATGTCTGACTAATGCTTCTGTCGTTAGCATAGTCAAACGCAGATTGTAGAATATGAAAAGGCTCATCGCTTTCTCTTTTCTTGGTCCTTCTAGAGCAGATATTTCAGACTTGGGATAAGTGGAAGGGCCTCTAAGTAGCTAAAAGAGGAATTCTAACTACAAGGTTCTTGAGTGCATTAACCAAAAATATACATAAAGGTTGCACAATATATTTAGTACTGAAATTGCTCTGACATTGCCTTAGAAGTGATTGAGGGAGAATAATCACAGTTTAAGTTAAATGGAAAGGGTGTAGGGGACAAACCTTAGACAACACTCTAATATAAGTCTTTTTCCTCTGCTTTTCATTTTATTAAATTATTGATATTGGTTTCTTAAGTTAAGCTGTCTGTAGGGGATACAGATTTTTGGTAATGTGGATTTTCTCTTAGTTCTTTTAGAGTAAAACATTTACAGTTATATGTAATTGAAAGAAAGGGTTATAATACGCCAGAGTACTATTGCTGTTCTTTGGAATAATTTTCTGTAAGCTAAGCAGTTATTAGTTGAATTTGTGCTGCAGAATTCGTTCATAACTTATGAAACACTCCACAAACTTGGAATTTCGCAACCTATTCAGTTTTTGCAGGTATGTTAGTCAATTTAGGTTCATTCATTTTCTTCTCTGATTTTGAGTGGCTATCTAATTAATTAAATTGACACAGGACTTTCTGAATCAAGTTCGAACTAAATAAAATAAATAAAAATTCTTTTGGTGACTATCTAATTAATTTTTGCCCATGAATAATCAATGTAGTCCAGATATCCTGAAGGTAAACCTCTTGCCACTATCTTTGCTCATGGTTCTCTAATCGAAATGTTGGATGCTGCTGTGGAGGACGCCGTCGAACGTGGTAGCTGGTGAGTTCTAAGTACATATTCCCTTTGTCATCTTATTTTTAATTTTCATTGCAGTCGACTCAAATGTGTTAAATTATTTGAATATACAGTTACTGCTTGCATATAAGTCAAATAGTATGGCCATGACTCAGGTCAAAGATGGAACACCACATTTAAAATCACTTCATATAAGCTCAAGTTGGTTGATGCACCAAGCTTAGTAATCAAAAGTTTGTTCAATATTGACTAAAGAGATGAATTGGACTAGCCTGAACTCATTTAATCATTCATTGCTGGTAAATTTTGTTGCTTGGCCAGGATTTGGTTCATTTAGTCAAAAGCCATGAAGTGCCTTGTATGATTACCAATTTTCTCAAGCTCACTAAGAAAATAAGCCATGCTTGAACAACCTAAAGCTCAGCTCAGTAAGGGTTACTTGCATCACTATTAACATGCCCTGTAAAGTTATTAGAGACAATGTTCAATAAAATAAAAGATCCTTATAGACATGCTGCTGGGTTTCTGGGTTATTAGGTAGCCTATTAAGTAATGTCCTCCTGGAGTACTATTCAATAGCAGTCAAATAATTAACTTGGGATGCTATGGACTACAGAAAATATTAAAGTGTGTTGTCACAGAGTTGTCCCTTACCTTATAAGCTGCTGTGCGGTACTTAGCTCCTCATTCACCTTCTGCAATACTAGCTAAGTCAGCCTTGCCCTTTCGAGTGCTATGTGTGCTAAGTGGGTTAGCTAAGCTTTTAAGAACAAGAGAGAGATTAGAGGGAAACTCAAAGAGGCTTTGTATTACTTGATTTCTAATTGTTTCTTCTTGGTTTCTTGTTTCGTTACAAATGAATTCCTAATCTATTTATACTATTCTCCTCTTGAATGGACGGTAGTGATTGATTCAATCCTATGGTCTAGATGACCACTTCAGAAGTTTCCTATTACTAGAACCTTCAAGAAACTACTCTAGAACTTTTTACACAAGTTCTACGACTATGTACAACTTTCTAGAGGTCTCCAGGTTGATCTTTAACCTTTGCTGTCTTCGCCTGGGGCGGGACAACGTGCCTATCCTCAACTATTAACTGTCACTATATTTGTTACTATATTTCAGCTGCTTATGGAACTGTGAAAAATGAAAATGCATAGATTTCATCGTAACTTCTTTAAATATTCGGAGACTCAACACCATGTGAGTCAATAGTTAATAGTTTGCCCTTCTTCGCCATGCATGTCCCATGTCATTCTCTCCTACAATTGACAAAGAGTTCGAAGTGTCACCCTGTGCTGATGGAGAACTTGGAAATTGTGACTCAGGCTGGAACTCTTAGACTCACTGAAGAAAAGTTGCAAGTATAATAATATCATTCTTCATGTCATGGATGAAGTTGCAAATTTGCCTTAATTGGAGCTCTACTATTATCTGAAACTTATGCTTTTCAAACTTAATGTCCTTATCACATTCCTTCTTCGCACTTTGGGTATGCAACAATAGCAGCATAGTAGCCTCGACTTTGGTATTGTAGTTATATCAAGACAGTATAATTATTACCTTACGCATGAGAAAAGCACATAAATCATGGAATAAATGAGCAATTTCAGCATTATATCTATTATTCTGATTGCAATAGTTACCAGCACTATAGATTGCTAAAGATTGAAAAACATTTTTGTGAATTAGCTGTTCAAGTGAGATTTTTTTCATCCCTTTTTACTTTTCCATTCAGGATGTAATTCTGGTTATCCTATACCCTACCTTTTGCTTTTCTGATGCTTGTTCCTATCTTCACCTCTAGTATGAAATACGTGCATGCTCAAATCATAGTGCTTTTTTCTATTAAATGCAGGATAGATTCACTTACTATTTTACCCACATCCTTTGTGTCCCAAGATGCTTCTAAGATTCTTTCACTTTGTCCATCCATCCAGAGAGCTCTAAGGGTGATTCATTCTTATTCTTTCACTATTTGCATGCTACTCATCAGTGGATCATTTTCTTTGCACTATTCTTATGAACTTGTCTTTTGTTTCAGTCTAGTAAAGCACATGTACTGGGGGAATCCTACATTTTTAGTGATACCTTTGTGAAGGTATGTATCTTAAAACTCTTTGGAATAAAACTGATGAAGTAGTCCAAGTTTGACTTCTTAAACATAAAGGATAAGTTTCACAGGATTTTTATCTGATAGTTTTGCTTATATTACAATATTTGTCACCGCATGGATGGATTTTTCATTGGTATGTTGAATGAGCTTCTGTTGTGAAGGATGCTTAGGAATATGTATGTGGACAAATTTTCATGTGTCTTTATGTCAACTTTTGTTATGTGGCAAGAAATTTTTAATTCTCCATATGTTTCTATGAATCAGATACTATTTTCTTGAAACGCTGAGGTATCATGTGGCTGGATTATGGGTGGAAAAAGCATTAGTTTCTGCTAGGTTCAGATAGGTGAAACCTGCATTATAGGATACTTGACTGTGGCCTTTCCTGCCATAACAAATTAGGTTATGTCGGTGAGTTAAAAGTTGTTTGTTCTAGGTTGTCTATTTTCTTTTTCCTTTCCTTTTAATTTTTACTTAATTCTTTTCTCTTTTGAATGGGTAAGCTTTTCTTTTTTTTGGGGGGGTGGGGGTGAGGGTTTATAATTTATCAGTCATGTTAGGCTATATTTTCTTGAAGATGCATGACTTGTTCCTTTAAGCAAACTACCAAGGAACCTAGGGAAATTAGTGACAACAATTCAGCGTTTTTGGCCCAGAGATGCCAGAAAGACTTGTGTCCCTACCTACCCATTAATGATTTTAAGGTTGTCCCGAATTTGGTATCTTTAGACTTGGTGATCTGCATCATAATTTTCTTCAGTGTCCATACTTTTAACATTGTGATGCAAACACAAATCATAGTGATGTAGCTCCTTATTCGAAGATTGGTGTCCCCTGTTGGTTACCCATTAGTGATGTAAAAATTATTCATTATGTAGAACATCCAATATTATCTGAGAAATTTCTTGATGGAATATTACTTATAAGGAAGCCCAACACTGGGGGACCCCATTTTCTAGTTGGCTATGAATTGAATTCCTGATCCTGTTTGGTGAAGAGAACTGTAAGATCTAGGTTAACTCTTGGACTTTTCTAGCCAATCAATAGTTTCCAAACAGATACTCTTACTTTGTCCCGTCAAACATGTAGCATCCAATAAGCCTCTATCAGTGGGAGCACAAAATCAAATAAAAAGCTAGAAGGTAAAAATGCGATGTGCTATGGATCTCTCCTCTTTGAAGTTCACCAGGGAATATTGAGGTCAATGAATATATATAGCATTTTGTACCATGTTTCTGAATTTTTCATTTTTGTATTCTTCAAAAGTCATACAATTTTATCAAAAATTTTTTTGATACTTGCTATTGACACATGAAGTTATTGCATAATATGGTTAATGCAACCTTATGGAATTTAATGAGAAAGATGGTATTGTAGCATTACATTTGGGATTCTATTGATGCTTACGTATTTTATATTTTCCTTTTAATATATGGCAGGGTTTGTTTGATAGTATTGAGAAAGATCTGGAAAACTTAAATGTTACTGGAGTCACTGCAGCTGGGTCACTGGAAGGTTCACATCTTATCAAAGATGCCAGACAAGGGCATGATGAGGGCAGCAATCTAGCTGAACCCGATGATTATGATAGTCAAAGTGGTATTGGTAGATCAGCTTCAGAGAAAGGACCTAAGAAGAAAAAAGGAAAAGAAACTGGGAATGCTAAGGCTGGGAGTGTTGAAAGTGTCACAGAGTTCCAAGAATCTACTTCCACTAAATCTAAGAAAAAGCAGAAAAAGGGGAAGGTCATTCCAGCTGCACAGGTTTCAGATTCAAAGTCTGGTGCTAAAAAAGATACTGAGAAAATGGACAACCCTAGCTTTCTATCGAAGGAATCATTAATTGGAAAGATAATGTCATTGATCCCAGATTTAGAAGAGCAAGGTGTGTCATCTCAATTTTCTTCCAGGTCTCTGTTTATTTCAAATCCTTATTTTATTTTCATCCACTTTTGACAAGCACTCGTGTTAAATAGGTATGGATGATCCGGAAAATATTCTTGCACCTCTGGCGACATATTTGAGACCAATGCTCCTAAATTCATGGATGGAAAAAAGAAAGGCTGCTTTTACAGAGAATGCTCAGAAAATGAAGCAGTTGCTTGAGAATTTACAATGTAAGCTTGATGAGGTAATGGTTGATATTCAATTTTGTTTCTTTGGAACCTTAACATGTACATGATTTTTGTTATATCTGAAAGTGTCTGGGTTGAGGTGGGAAATGGCATAATTCCCATGATGTGACGCACCACTTAAACTTCCAGGTTAAACCCTTGATCTACCCATGATGTGATGCATTATTCATCCCATGTTTTTCTTTGTTCATGTTTGATTCTCATCTGCTGTAAAAATATATTCTTCTGAATGGAGATGCACAGTGCAAATAGTTTTGTGATTAACCATAACATCTTTTGGTCCAGGCATTCTTAAATATTCAACTATATGAAAAGGCACTAGATTTGTTTGAAGAGGACCAGTCAACTGCAGTAAGTTTTCCTCTCAGTTTTAATTGTAATGTGGTGCTACCATGACACATACATAACAAAGCAGTTTCTTTTACCAAAATAGGTTCTTTTACACAAACATTTGTTACGGACTGCAGCCACCCCAATTGTGGATACTCTCATAGTTAACCTGGTAATTATGCAGATTATTCACTATTTTTAAAAGCGTGAAATGATTGCATTCTGGGTTTGATATTCCGAGTATGATATGCAGCACATTCACAACAAATTGAAGAATGGAATTCAACTTGAGGAGTCTCAAAATCCTGAAATTGCATCGTTGAGCTCTGCAGATAGAATTGTCCTGGTAAATCTCTTAATATAGACACTCCTGCAGCACCTTTTTCCCCATTCAAACTCTGAACTTCTAATTGTCATTTTTTGTTCACAGGCAAAAGGTTTGCCTGGAACTTTGTCAGTCAAAGCTGTTGGGCTAGTTGAAGCTTTGGAGGGAAAGGTTTGTGCAGTCCTTTTGTATAATCCATATGGTACATTGTGATCCTCTATGGTTTTCTTGTGATATTAGTACTTGGGTATGCCTTACAGACTCGGGTTATTAATTTTATAATGGCAGAGGGTGGAGTTATTTATGAGTGCAGCAAGAGAATTTGCGGAGGAAAGGTATGCATTTATGGTCTTAATTTTCAAACATTCATACGTTTGAATCAAAACTCATTTTCCTTCCCACTTCTTTTGCAGCGGGCTAATTCTCAAAAAACTTGATAAGAAGTTGGAGAGGACTCTTGTGCATTCATATCGAAAGGTATGCTCGTACAGCTAATGATTTTTATTGCAAGTTCCAGGGGTACTAAATTTTTCCTTAAAGTCAGATACATATGTTTGTCCGAGTTGTTTCATTTGAGGTCTGAGCATCTGAGGCTGTTTGTCATATGCATAACATTTTTTGCATTATTTATTTTGTTTCCTAGTGTGGAGCTATTAAAATCATTGTTTTGAACAACTTTTCTGTACTTCTCATTGGAGTGATGTTTGGATGTATGGGTGTTCGTTTAGAGCAAAGAACAGTTAAATATGTTGATCACCTACTCTTGTTAGGTCTAGATAATCACCACTTATGCTTCTGTAAAATGTGGATGGATGATTGGGGCTAAGTTCTTGATCTGTTGTATTTTAACATGATCCTTAATCTCTATTCCTTTTATTTTCAGGATTTGACTGCTCAGGTTTCTGCTGAAACTGATCCTGTCTCCCTTCTACCAAAAGTTGTTTCTTTACTATATGTTCAGGTCAGCTTTGTTGTTTATCATTCAAGTATATGCGCATCAATGGAGAAGATTGACATCTTTTTTGATCTCTCATGAATTTGTTCACCTTTTCTTGCAGGTACATGGAAAAGCTCTTCAAGCTCCAGGCAGAGCTATTTCAGTTGCCATTTCTCAATTAAAGGTGTGAGTTTTAGTTTTTGATTCCTGAGAAAGAAGATAATCTTTATAAGTATTATTTTCTACTGCTATACCTGATAGTTTCTTTCAATTACTCATACAAAATAGAGGATATGACAGGCTATAGATGGGGGCAGCAGTAGAATTCAGGATATCGTCTTAGTTTAAAATAATATTAGACTCAGAGTTCCACATGTTTAAATATTGTATGTGGACAATTCTATGCTATCACTCTACTACTGTGACTTGCCCTTTTCCCATTTTAGGGGTTTCCATTATTAGACAATTTCTGCCATGAGGGTGCCCAACAAGAAATGCATCCACCTTAAACCACTCTTTTGATGACAATTGGGTCCCTATCTGAACAGCTAATATATGAGTTATAGTCTCGGATGAACTTGGAATTTTTCTTCAAAGCTTTATTAACAAATATGCTCATTGCATTATTAAAATGAAGATGGTCAAAGCTGGAAGCATTATTGGGATTGTGGCGACATGGCTTTTTCCATGACTACAAGGATATGGTGGAAGTAAAATGAGGAGATTGGGGAAAATCCTTCATTGTGCCACTGTGAATTTACTCCAGCATGATAAATTCTCTAGATTGGTATTATGGCATTTCCCTTCATCTACACAGAACCGTGAACTGCAATAACTTTGAACTAGTGTTCAACAGACACTCATGTTAGTATTTCTCTTTTGGAAGTTTCTGCCTCTGGTAGAGTAATATTTAGCATATGCAGGTTACAGAAGGTTCTGTTATATGCTAAATAATCATATGCTATCTCCCATCAGATCCATGTTCCTGTGTACCAGAATTTCCCGGTCATTCTAGTGATGGAGATATGCAATAATCCTGGTACTTTTTCTAGGGAAGTGTTTGACCAAACAGAGTTATATGAGTATTAACTTGATTCACTGCTATGAGAAATTTTATCATGGGATCATTACATTTGCACAATTATTAAGATCCAATGGCTCAAAATGCTTTGACTTGTAGGATAAACTGGATGATTTAGCATTCAAGACTTTAACAGATTATCAAAGTGCTGCAGTGACCCTACTATCTCTAATATCTGCGGAAACTGGTGATGTGAGTTTATGTTATGATATTTTCTTGTTCTTTTCTTTCTGATGGTATGTCTTAAAGTTTGGCTAACATCTGAAATTGGGTAATTTATTTGAGTGGTGTGTGTTGCTGCATTTTCTTTAGGAAGACGATTGTACATCAGACAGAATTTTGAGCAAGAGGGAGCTCCTGGAGGGTTCAATGCCGGCATTGAAGAGCTTGGTGTTAGGTAGCAGTTCCAAATCCTAACTTGGATAGATTTAGTTCCTTTAGGTCGACGCACTCTAGCAGGCGAGAGTCCATACAGTACTCTTAAAAATGTTAAAACTCTGCTTGGGTCTTGTCCATGTGGTCTCTCTCGAGAGCATGGTTGTATGTCGTTAGAATTTAAAAGCAACATTTATTACCTGCCATCTGTTGCGCTCGATGATTTAACTAGAAAACTCCAGTTCCTTTATTCATATAAGAAATTAAATTACTCGGTTGATTCAACTTACTGTCCGTACTAATGATGTTTGTCGTGAAGGAGTTGTAAAGAGAACTGCTAGTCAGAGTGACTTCGAGAATTGGAATTTGAGGAATGAGGCAATCTCTGGCTCGGAGTCTCTCAAAATGCATGAAGTGGTCATGATTTTGTTCAAGCAAGGCACTTGATTTTCAATACTTCAAATGTTTGTGGATATGCTATGTTCATGTTAAATTTCGTTGCTGTGATTTAGTGAATTGAGCGCTAGCATACATTACGATTGAATTTTAATATCTTCTGACTATGCAATGGCTAATTGGCCATCGATTAGGAGGTTGTTTGGTGAAAATTATTTTAAATATTTTATAAGTTTTTACATCTTATAAAATGTTAGATTTTATTTTTAAAATAAGTTAAAGTGTTTAGATAAAATAAGATCTTAGAGCTTATAAAATGTTAATAATGAAAAATTTGTAATTAAAATAGTTAAAAATAAATGAATTTATTAAGATTTTAAAAATAAATTAAGGTATTTTTACTTTTTTCAAAAGAATTTATAAGCTCCTAACATAAGTCATAAGCTCTTAATATTTTATTTTAGAATTTTTTAAATTCTTTTTTAAAAAAGTTGTCAAATATTTTTTATTAATTTATAAGTTTTTAAATATTTTATAAGATATTTTGAGGAATTTATAAGCTTATTTAAACACTTTGCAAAATATTTGTTGGTGAATTCTAGAGATTGTACGGCCTATTAGGTACGAACTAGAGTTGAATTTCGTTGTGCCAAGGCAAGGCGTTTTCATTTTAGTGTTGGAATGAATCATGCCACAACAACTTTTAACTGTTGGATCATAATCAAGTAATTTGTTTGTAGTCAAGCGTCGCCTTAAGGTTTTTAAGTCTCAAATGGTAAGCCCAAGAATTCGGTGACGTGACACTTGGTAGGTTAAACTCATCCCATACTTGAATTTATTGTGTTTGGCTGAGTTTATAAGTTTTATAAAATATTTTATAAGATGTTTAATAATTTATAAGAAAATAAAAAATGATTGGTAAATCTTTTAAAAAAAGTATATTAGAATTTGTGAGAGTGAATCAGATGAATGGAAATGAATAAAATAAATGTGACATAGTAATGGAAAGAAATGAAAGAATAAAAGGAATAGGAGGAGGATGGTTTCATCAGATAATTCATATATTATTTCATTTTATAGACAAATTCTATGTGATGCATAGAATAGGTCCTAAAATAAACATTGGATTGCTCTAGGGGCGGTAACACGGGCAAGATGGGCTCAATCCAAATCACATTGTCTTGGATTGGGTTTCAAAATTTTAGATATGGTTTTGAATGAGTTAGGTTTGTGTGGTTGTACTCAGTATAGGTTCTTAAAGAGTTTAAGTGGGTTCATCCAAAAATTTTTAAGTAATTTATTTTACATTTAAAAAAAATAATTTGAATTAATAATAATAAAAGAAAAGTTTATATTATATTCAATTTTTCATTTTTGTCCAAGTTTCATAACTTTACATTAATAGTAATTTTAAAGTTGAATTATATATTGGGCTTTGAACATAAAAAGAAATTAATTATCTAAAATTCTTTCAACATATAAATTTTAGGGCAATGTGAACACATATTACGACTATCAATCCAAACAAGAAAATCTCAATTTCTTGCTTAGCTGACATTGCATACCAAATTGACAATAGTAAGATTAGCATGCAACTCATATAATTTAATTCTTAAAAAGTCAATTAAAACTTTCAAATTCATGATTAAAATTGTTGAAATTATTTTTTTGCGACAGTAAATGACCCTCTTTTTACATGTGCAGTTAACTACATAAAGAAGAAAAAGAAAATAGGGAGTCATTCAGCTAATTGTCATAGATCGTTATTGATGGTACAGATTAGCTTCCTGGTTGATCCTCTTACCTGCATTGTTTTAGTTTCCTATAAAAACCTGTTAGAAATGCTTTCCGGCAATATTGCCAGTGGTGACAATCTTGTCTCAAACTATTTGTTTGAAAATGGTAGGAACAAACACAAACTTCCATTTTTCTCGCAAGCACCAGAAAGTTGTATAGTTTGTGATTAAACCATACTAGAGTTTAGTGGTTTAAATTGTCTTCAATTTGCATAAGTCCAGTACTTCCTATTGTAAGCTTCAATGGAGAAGTGGGTTCTGCTAATAATGGTGGCTCTCTTCAATCAGAAGGCCTTTGCTGATCAAGGTGCACGATTAATACAACAACAGTATCTAAGTTAATAATCCCACTCTCTCATCAATTCTCAAGTTTTCATCAACGATTGTTGTATCAGAGTAGTAAATGACAATAGTTTACTGATGCCCTAATGATGATAATTCTGTGACTCGATTAACTGTAGACACCCTGACCTATGATAAAGGCGCACAAATAATTTGATATTAGAAACACAGATAAGTGGGAATAAGAATTAGAAAATTGAATAAATACTCACAGGAATTAGTTCCTTGAAAGAACTTATTCAATTTCTTGATGTAACAAGCAACGTTGTGGCTTTTCTTGAGAGAAAAACGCAAAAAATAAGTCAAAATTCATCCAAAATCTGCCACACACATTTTTAAGAGATTATTTATACTCTCCTTGCAAGCCTTAATTAAAATAAAATATAAACTAAGCCTACGGATAATAATCCAAGCCCAAATCCAATTAGAAATAAGAGTTTGATTTGATTATAGTTTCTTTTTATCCCAGTGAGTCCCACATACTTGGGACTTATTTTGGCCTTATTAGGCCTTTTCAAACCTGATACACCAAGCATAAGGTGTCGGGCTGTCCAACTTCATTCTTTTGGCTTCTTGACATGTTTTTCTCTTTCTTAGCCCATTCTTGATGCATCTCTTCAACAAATGACTTAGCCAAATTTGCTTTACCATCTTTCAACCTCTTTGATTTTGTTCTTTGGATAGGTCCCATTGGTAGGTTGCAATCATTCCTTTGCCCTCCAATGCTCATATCAATCCCTCCCTCCTATGAAAGATTCATCCTCGAATCTGAATCCATATCAAAAGGAGAAAGATTATTAAAAGTAGTAGAAACTTTATACTCACTTGGAATGTTAATCTTGCAAGCGTTATCATTAATCTTTTCCAGCACTTGGAATGGACCATCTTCTTTAGCATCAAGCTTGGATTTTCTTTGATTAGGAAACCTTTCCTTTCTCAAATGAACCCAAACCCAGTCACCAAGTTCAAATATCCCATGCTTCCACCCCTTATTCACTCTTTGGGTAGTCAAGCTGTTCCTTTTTTCAATCATCTCACATGCCTTCATATGTATAGTTTTAACCTTTTCAGTCTTACTTTCACCATCTAAATTAGCAATGTCGGTTAAAGGCAAAGGAGTCAAATCTAAAATAGTCAAAGGATTAAAACCATATACAATTTCAAAAGGTGAAAAACTTGTAGAAGAATGCATTAACCTATGATAAGCCAATTCAATGAAAGGAAAACAATCCTCCCAAGTTTTAAAATTCTTTCCTACCATAGCACGCAACAAGGTACCCAAAGTTCTATTTATCACTTCAGTTTGTGGATGAAAAGTAGTAGAATACAAAAATTTAGTACCTAGCTTACTCCACAAAACCTTCCAAAAATAGCTGAAGAACTTAATATCCTTATTAGAAATAATATATCTAGGGACACCATGCAATCTGACAATTTCCCGAAAGAACAAATTAGCAATGTTAGTGGCATCATTAGTTTTATGACAAGCAATAAAGTGTGCCATCTTGCTGAATCAATCAACCATAATAAATATACTATCTCTACCCTTCCTAGTTCTAGGAAAATCGAGCACAAAATCCATAGAAATATCAACCCAAGGTGCAGTAGGAATACGTAAATGTGTTTACAATCCATGAGGCATAGATTTAGATTTAGCTTGTTTACACGCAATACATTTAGAACACACTTTCTCACCATCTTTTCTCATACCAGGCCAATAGAAATGCTAACTCAAAACATCTAAAGTCTTATGCACACCAAAAGGAAAATGTGTTTTTAGCCCCTTCGAAAAAGCTGTTTTGGTAGTTTACCCCTTTGTGAAAAAAAAAAAGGTTCAAATACCCTATTATGCTTTTAAAAATAGGTGAAAACCCCCCTGAGACCATAAGTGGAGTACACACATCCAAAAATGAGAGTGGTTGTAATTTTTTTATATGTAAAATGACTATTATACCCTTAAGGGGGCGTTTCACCCTCTTTTTTTTTTTTTTACAGGGGATAAGCCGCCTATTTTGAATAACATAGGAAGGTAAAAAGATTTTAGTCCTATAATATAGTAATATATTTATATATATATATGAGTAGGAGGCTCCATGGTAGCTTCGTCAACCAAATAAGGCTAGCCGATCTGGTTGCCGTAGCCCCTAGTGGC
Source organism: Jacaranda copaia (assembly GCA_014898725.1). NCBI lineage: Eukaryota > Viridiplantae > Streptophyta > Magnoliopsida > Lamiales > Bignoniaceae > Jacaranda > Jacaranda copaia. Next base: position 1,884,150 of record JACGDI010000656.1, read on the forward strand.
CGTTGTGCATTAAAAAATAAAAGCTTGGCTTGAAGCTGCCATGGCAGTCAATAGTCAAGGGAGAAAGGGTGGGGTGGCAGCCATGCCAACTAGATCCGGCCAGCGGGCGGTAGCCGCCTTGGTGTTTAGAAAAAAGAAAAAAGAAAGAAGAAAAAAATTAAAAACCTTGGCTGCGAGCTGCCACGACAGCTGGTTTGGGGTGGGGGGGAGGGGAGGGAGAAGTTATATATAAATATTATATATATGTATGAATATAAGTATATTATAAATAATTATATACATAATTTTATATATGCATATGTGATTTTATATATGCATGTATATAATTTTTTATAAATATTATATAGTAATTTGATTTATATAAATATGTTTATATTTTATAAATATAAAATTATTTAGTTTTGATAATTATATATATGTATATATAAATTTTCAAATATTAAATAGTATTTAATATATATAAGCATGTTGTATGTTTAATCAAAAAATTATTTAATTTTAGATTAAACAAAATAAAAAAATATATTACATATATAGATATGTTATAAATAATTTTATATACATATATGTATTTATATAATTTTTTATATGTATATAATTATATAATGTTTGTATATATAATTTTATAAATAATAATTATTATTTAATATACATAAATATGTTATGCATTTTATAAATATTAAATTTTTTAATTTTGATAATTATATATATATATGTATGTATATATAGTTGTATAAATATTAAATAGTATTTAATTTATATAAGTATGTTATATGTTTTATAGATATATATGTATGTATATATAGTTTTATAAATATTAGATAACATTTAATTTATATAAATATCTTATGTACTTTATAAATATAAAATTATTTAATTTAGATTAAATAAAAAAAAGAAAAACATAAGGATATAAAGTAATTATTTTGATATATGACCGTATTTTCATCATTTCAATATAAATATCAACTCAAATAGACAGAAGGGGACAATGATCCAAAGTTTAAAAACATAAGGGGGCGTTTCACTCTTTTTTTTTTTTTTTTTCCATAGGGGGGTAAACCTCCTATTTCGAATAACACAAAGAGGTAGAAAGATTCTAGCCCCATACCAAAATGACCCATCAATCCACCACTATGTGATTCCCTAACTAGCAACTCATGCATAGAGCAAACAGGGAGACAAATTCTATTACCACGAAACAGAAAATCTTCATGTCCATAGAATTTATTAAATGCACCATGCCCACATGTAATATACAAATTAGCAAAGTCAACATTAGTTGCATACATATCTTTAAATTGCTCAAATCCTAACAACTTTGATGTAAGTGTAGTGATTAAAGCATATCTCCTTGACGATGCATCAGCAACTATGTTTTTCTTTCCCTACTTATAGCAAATCACATATGGAAAGGCCTCAATAAATTCTAACTACTTAGCATGCCTTTTATTCAATTTCCCTTGGCCCTTTAAATGCTTCAAAGATTTATGATTAGTATGTATAACAAATTCTTTAGGAAGCAAGTAATGTTGCCAAACATCCAATACACGAACTAAGGCATATAATTCCTTATCATAAGTGGAATATTTAAGCTAAGCACCACTCAATTTCTCACTAAAGTATGCAATGGGATGTTTTTCTTGCATTAAAATAGCACCAATCCTAATCCTAGATGCATCACACTCAACCTCAAAAGTCTTACTAAAATTAGGTAAAATAAGAATAGGAGTAGAACATAATTTATCTTTCAATGTATTGAATGCATATTCTTGTTCCTTTCCCCATCTAAACACAATTTCTTTCTTAATAATCTCAGTCAATGGAGCAACAATAGTATAAAAATCATGCACAAACCTCTTATAAAAGCTAGCTAATCCATGAAAACTCCTAACTTTACTAACTGTCTTGGGAGTTGGCCATTCATTAATAGCCTTCATCTTCTCCCTATCCATTTCAATGTCATGTGTATTCACAACAAACCCAAGAAATACTAGTCTATCAATGCAAAAAGTACACTTCTTAAGGTTTACATACAATTTCTCCTCCCTAAGAACAATCAAAATAGCATTAACATGCAATATATGATCATCTAAGCATTTGTTGTATATCAAGATATAATCAAAATAAACAACAACAAATTTACCCAAAAAATCATGCAATACATGGTTCATTAATCTCATAAAAATACTAGGTGCATCAGTGAAATCAAATGGCATAACCAACCATTCATATAAGCCATATTTTGTTTTAAATACAGTTTTCCACTCATCCCCAGGTTTCATCCCAAGTTGATGATAATCGCTTTTCAAATCAATCTTAGTGAAGATGCATGCACTATGTAATTCTTCAAGCATATCATCCAACCTAGGGATAGAATAGTGATACTTAACTGTAATTTTGTTGACTGCTCTACTATCCATGCACATCCACCAAGTTTCATCCTTCTTTGGAACTAATAGCATAGGTACGGCACATGAACTCATGCTCTCCCTCACATGTCCTTTTGCTAGCTACTTTTCCATTAACCTTTGAAGCTCCTTTAACTCCTTAGGATTACATCTATAGGTTGGTCGGTAAGGAATTTGAGATCCAGGTACAAAGTTAATTTGATGCTCAATTTCTCTCAATGGTAGTAAACTTGTGGGCATCTCATTAAGGAATACATCATCAAACTCCTACCATAAAGAGACAAAAACACTAGGTCAATTGGGCTTAAGGTCAGTTTTAGATAATAAAACCCCCCTATACCTAATTACTATCAAAGCTCTCTTGCCTAGAAAAACATTCTTTAAATCTCTCTCTTTTGCATAGAAGCATTGTTTTTTCTCAAATTTTTCAATTTTTTCTAACTTTTTCTTTTCACTGCCTTCAACTTTCTTAGTCTTTTCTCTCTTTTCACTCACTAACCTTTTCTGTCCTGCAAATCCCTCTCTCTCGTTTGCACTTGTGTAATCACTCACCATTGGGCCTTTATCTTTATTCTTTTCTTTCATGGCCTCTTTTCTCTCATTACCTTTTTTAACCTCACTACTCAAACTCCCACAAGAAGAATGTTGAAGTTTAATTTGATCAACGTAAACTTCCTTGGGTGATAGAGGTGCAAGAGTGACTTTATATCCATTATGCACAACGAAATATCTATTCTTGTACCCATCATGTATTACATGCCTATCAAATTTCCATGGCTTACCTAACAATATATGGCCAGCATGCATGGGAACTATGTCACAAACTACCTCATCACTATATCTCCTAATAGTAAAAGCTACCACAACCAGCCTAGTAACTTTCACTTTTCTACTATCATTCAACCATTGCAGCCTAGATGGATTAGGGTGTTTATCACACTTTAGCCCCAATTTCTCAACTAAAGTGGTATTAGCCACATCAGCACAACTACCCCCATTAATTATTAAGCTACACACCTTACCACCTATTAAGCATTTGGTGTGAAAAATATTTTCTCTTTGTTCTAAGCTCTCCTCCTTAACATTCAAGTTCAATGCACGCCTAGCAACAAAAGATTCACCATGAACAACATATTTAATATTATCATCATCACAAGTAACATCCTCTAAAGGTGGCATATCATTACCACTACCATCAGAATTATTATCATCATTAGACTCAGATATAATCTCACTACCTATAAGTATCATAGTTCTTTTGTTTGGACATTTAGATGCATAATGACCCAAACTTTGACATTTAAAACACTTAATATCCCTATGTCTAGAAGTAGTAGGGGAAGAAGAAAAATTAGAAATAGTATTTTGTAGAATGGACTACTTATACTTGTTCTTTGATGCATCCAACCCTTTCTCCTTGGAAACTAAGCCCCTATCTCTCTTCTTTTCATCATAATTTTGCCATTTTGAACCCCATTTTAAGTTGGAATTCTGAAATGCATAAGCTGCCCCTCTTTACTTTTGTTATTTCTCTATCTTCATAACTATACTCACCAAATCCTCCATCTATACATAATGTTGTAGGTCCACAACATCAGCAATTTCTCTATTCAAACTACTAATAAATCTAGCCATTGTCACTTTTGTATCCTCCTCCATGTTGGCCTTAATCATCAACATCACCATCTCCTTATGGTAGTCCTCAACTGACTTAGACCTTTGAATGAGTTTTTGTAGTTTTTGGTGTATCTCCCTATAATAGTAAGATGGAACAAATCTTTTCTTCATAACGGCCTTCATATCTGCCCAAGTCTCAATAGGTCTCTCACCATTTCTTCTCTTAGACTGTACTAATTGACCCCACCAAACTAATGCATAGTCAGTGAATTCAACTACTTCAAGTCTCACTTTCTTCTCTTCGGAGTAGTTATGGCACTTAAAGATCAACTCCACCTTTCTCTCCCACTCCAAGTATGCTTCATCATCATTTCACCTTTTAAATGATGAAATTTTCATTTTGATGACATTTAAATTGTTGTCCTTCCTAGCTTCGAATCTAGCTAAATCCCCTCTATTCTTAGTCGAACTACTATCATCAAACTCATCCTCAAATATCTCTTGATTAAACTCATATGGAGGCCTATTTCATCTACAATTCCCAGAAATATTCTGTGCCACATTCTTTCTTCACTCATTTATCTCATCAAGCCTGCTATTCAACTTTTGAAATTGAATAGTAAATGCCCTATACATCACCTTTATATCTGGTGTCATATTAGCTTTCTCATCAGAGAGTTCTTCACCCTCCCTCTTTGGAAGAATAGTATCATTTTTTAAAAAGACAACCTACAAAAAGTGTTAGCAAAAACAACATCACAAAAGAAACACTCCCTCACATGTTTCACTCAAGTAGATATGAACCCTTGTGTTTGCACTCAATTCTGGCTTTTATCCTCTTTACGTGCTCACCCATTTATGTCTTTTACCTCTCTTGACCACAATGAATGTTGTACTTCAAAAATCAAACTAATTCAATTCAAAACAAATTCACAAGCAATATTTTATATGGGAGTAGCAACAAAAAAACATAACAAAAAAAAAAGAAAAGTAAAGCACAAAGTCTAGAGGCAACGTAAATGTGACTAACAAAGAAAATGATGTGATGACACACAAGAAAGAATGTGTATCATGTGATTTTTATGCAAGCAAAGTAATAATAATGCAATATGTTACTTATCTAACATGAACATATGGAAATTAGGTTAAAACATAAAAAAGAAAATAGAAAGAGTGAATAAAAAAAATGAGAAAATAAAAAATACACAAAGAATTCGGTCAATCCCAATGGAAGGCTGATTATGACTCAATTCTAACCAAATTGATTAACAATCAACTCCAAACAACAACTAAAAGTAGCCAATTTAGCTTATATAATGGCAACTTTGAATTTGAAAGCCTAGATCAAAAACCACCAAATTGAATCACTCAAGAACCCTAATTCTAATTTCTCAGAAATAGAGCAATCCAAGGTGTATATTCCAAAAATTCAAATTTTTTGTGTTCAATTGGCATTCTCCAAGATAGAAATATGCAAAATATTGCAAAAAAAATCACTCAATTCAAAATCTAATTTCTTTTTTTTAATTTTCTTTTATTTATTGTTTTTGCCTGGAAACAAAAACAAGATAAATAGAAATTTATCTCACATTGGCTTTGATACCAAATGATGTAGAACCCCAAGGATATATTGATCCCAAAATCTTAAACACAAATTGATATTGAATGAACCATAGAATAAAAACCCTCCCTATTGAACCCCTAAGATATTTGATATTAGAAACACAGATAAGTGGGAATAAGAATTAGAAAATTGAATAAATACTCACAGGAATTAGTTCCTTGAAAGAACTTATTCAATTTCTTGATGTAACAAGCAACGTTGTGGCTTTTCTTGAGAGAAAAACGCAAAAAATAAGTCAAAATTCATCCAAAATCTGCCACACACATTTTTAAGAGATTATTTATACTCTCCTTGCAAGCCTTAATTAAAATAAAATATAAACTAAGCCTACGGATAATAATCCAAGCCCAAATCCAATTAGAAATAAGAGTTTGATTTGATTATAGTTTCTTTTTATCCTAGTGAGTCCCACATACTTGGGACTTATTTTGGCCTTATTAGGCCTTTTCAAACCTGATACACCAAGCATAAGGTGTCGGGATGTCCAACTTCATTCTTTTGGCTTCTTGACATGTTTTTCTCTTTCTTAGCCCATTCTTGTTGTATCTTTTCAACAAATGACTTAGCCAAATTTGCAAAGCCATCATTCAGCCTCTTTGCTTATGCTCTTGTGATAGGTTCCATTGGCAAGTTGCAATCTCCACTTTTCCCTCTAATGCTCATATCACGTTCTACGATGATCAATGTTAAGGAGTCCTTGGCCAAGGTAGTGCGGCAATTTGGAAAAGGGATTTTCCAAAGATAAGGTCACAAATTGGACTTGAATATTAAGAATAGATGTATAGTATCAAGGCTATTAGGGAGTCAACAAATATTTTGCCCTAGGCCTCTTTCATGTAGGAGACAGAAGGACCGTATTTGCATGGTACACATAGAGTTGGGATGGTTCACCAAAAACATCATTCGGCCAATTGTTGGGCTTCATGGGCTTGAGGTTGGACACCAACCATAGAGATTAGGTACTTTTCAATTAATAGAAATTAATTAAATTGAGTCGATTAGTTTAAATGAGTTTAAACTAATGTGAATATATAATATTCTAAAGTCACAAAGGTTATGAACCTATGTCCAATGAATGGTAAAACCTAATAGGTCACAAACAAAATTTAATTGAAAATCCTAAATATTGAGGAAAATTTTCTAAATTTTAGAAAAATTCCAAGATGGCCGAAAATTGAGGGAATCGGTTGACACAATTTTTAGTCATCTCGGCTTGATCAATTTAATTATTAAATTGATCTAATTAATTTAAGGAGTTAAATTAAGACCAATTAAATTAAGTGTTAATTTAATTTGGTGTCCTATGACTATCAATTGGTCAAGTTAACTTAAGGTGTTGTGTTAACAAAATCTAGCTTATAGAGTTAAGCTAGTTGACTGAAAGGTTAAGTCAAAGTTTAATTAAATTAAAATATTTAATTTAATTAAAATGAAGAATTGATTTTTGAGGGAGAATTCAAATGAAATGTTCATTTGGTGCAGAATTAGAATTTAATTAGGTAGACATTTCATGAGATGAAATGTAGATTTCAAATTAAATTCAAATTCAACACAAATTAACATGCAACTTGCAAGATGCTTGCAAGTTAGCATGCTTATGTGGCACCCCCACCTTGAGGAGGGTGTGATGCCACCATCTCCACTCTATATGTAGATATGGAATAGGGGGTGGCCAGCACTAAGAAACACACACATTTTGTGCATCTAGAATTAGATCCAAAATTCTCTTCAAAAGTGTTTCTCTCATATGTTGAGGCTTCACTCTTTTCTTCACCTCCCTCACCATTTTCGCCCTCCTACTAGCTCTCTTTCTCCTTGATTTTTCTAGCTAAATTGAGGAGAGAAGGATTGTCAATTGGTGTGTGAACTTTAACATTAAAGGCAAGACGAATTTCGGATTGCTTGCTTTGGTGATCCTTTGCTCCAGCTGTGAGTTTCTGGATTATGTTCAAGGTCTTGTTGAAGCATTTTGGTGCTGAAATTTTTACTGGACGTTTTCCATTGAGTTGGTGAAATTGTGGCCAAGATTTGGCTTGAATCTAAGGTGATTTACCAGATCAAAAGTCGATCACCTCTATTGCACCAGAAGTAGTTTGCCTTCAGGAAAGAAAGCTCTACTTTGAGTTTTTGGTTGGATTTTGCTTGAAAGTAACCATCTGAACTTAATCTATTATATAGGCATTATTTACATCCTTGGAATGGTGTAATTTCAGTTAGATTTTAGTTTTTGAATGTTTTAAATTGAAACCTTAGCATTACACTTCTTTTATCTACTTAATGGCTCATTTAAAATTATCTTACCTCAACATCATTGGAAACAAGTTTTCCAAGGAGTTCTTGTATGGGAGTTATCTTTCTCCACTTATTGCTAGAAAGTTTTTTTAGAATAGAATCCCTACCATGCATCTAGTGTGGCTCAATATGTTTTTGTGGTAGTTTTCTCATTCATATATAATCATCTAGGAAAATCATACTTTTGGTCTCATAACTCAATGCCATTTTCAATTGATTCCCATTTATTTCAAAATTATTACATTGAGTCCCATAATTTAAAAATTTTCTTAGATTTGGTCCCACATCCCCTTTTGTCAACTACTTAAAGGAAAACGCATGAGTCAAATGTGTGGCTATTATCAGGTGGGTTTTGGGAGGAAAATTGGCGAGGTCTAAGTTATGGGGCTAAAAGTGTGATTTTCTTGAGCACTATTCATATTTATATTTTAAACACTTTTTAATGCTTATTTTCAAATTAAAATTTAAAATTTAATAAAAATTAATTTTAAATTATATTTTATTAGACAATTCATTTCTAAATTTAAATTATGTTTTAAGTTCTAATAATTTTAAATCATACTTAGAAATAATAAGATTACAAATAATTTTAATACAGTTCGTAAAATTATCATAAACATTTTCAATAATTTTCATAAATTTAAATTTAAATTATTCTAAGTTACATGAAATAAATATTCAACTTTTTAAAACATTAAACATTAAAGAATTTTTATTCAAAAGTATTTTAAAAAGCTAAATTAAATAATTATTTTCCAAGCATGAGAAAACTTGTAATTTGTATTTATTAATTTTTCATATTTGGAAATTTATTTTGTTATTAACTTGTTAATTTTTTGTTATTTCTAAAAATTAGTTAATTTGAAAATAAATTTTAAAATTTATAATTTATAAATTAATATTAAAATTTATGATTTTTTCGTTATTTTTAAAGTTTTCATTGTAATAACAAAAAAATAACTATTTGGAAATTTTAAATTTTAAATTTTCCATGCTTGTTTTGAAATTAATATTTAAATATAATTTTAAATTTTATTTTATCAAACAAGTTTTTTCTAAATCAAAATTATATTTTAAATTCTATTAATTTTAAAATATATTTTGAATAAAGAAATTAAAATAATTTTTCAATTTAAATTTTAAAATTAAAATAATCATACCAAAATTTAAATTTAATTAAAATATAATTTAAATTTTAAAATTTATTTCCAAATTAACTAATTTTTATAAATAACAAAAATTTAACAAGTTAATAACAAAATAAATTTTCAAACAAGAAAAGTTATGAAATATAAATTATAATTTTTATCATCTTTGGAAAATTATATTTAATTTAGTTTTTTGAAAACTTTTGAATATTTGGTTTTCAAAAAATGTTTTGAAAATTTTTACACAATAAAAATAAATTTTTAATTTGTAATAATTAAAAAAATTGCAAATTTATTTAATGTAATTTAGAATATCTTAAATTTAAATTTATAAAAATTATTAAAAAATTTTATAATAATTTTGAATTTTTACTGTTCTCATTGTTTTTCTTTTGATTTTCCCTCCAAAATGAAGAGTGAATAGTACTAGGCTAATTTTCCTTCCAAAACCCAATTGTTGATGGCGCACATGCTCTGCACATGCTTTTTTTGTTAATTATTTATTGGAAGGGGGGAGGTGGGACCAAATGTGAGTAAATTTTCAAATTATGGGACTCGAAGTGATAATTACGAAATAAATGGGATTCAATTGAAAATGACCCTAAGTTATGGGACCAAAATAATGAAATTTTCTCTACTGATCTAGTAGTTCCCATCTTTGTGAGAGAATGGAAAAAATGTAGTTATGGTCCCTAACTTTAGGCCCCCTAGCAAAATTAGTACCATGCTTTTCAAAATAGACACAATAAGTCCTATAATTAATTGTACAATTGCAAAAATAGCCTAGCCATTAACTGTTTAATATATTTTGCATGTGAGATGCACATGCCATTAAACCTACCATTGTGTGCAAATAGAAATTGGAAGGAATCCAAAGTGGCCAAGTGGAATTTGCAGGGAAGCCACATTGAATTAAGTATAGAAATCGGCCAAAAAAATGTTGTGCCCTAGCCCTTAATTTCCTTAGTCTCCATTTCAATTTTCTTGTTTCTTTTTCTCCCATTTATTTTTTCTCTCTCATGTAGTAGAGGTATTGTGAACCTCCTTGAAGAATGTCTTCTGCCTCCTCTATGCAAGTAGATGTAGTGTGCTATTGTGGGAAACAAGCTCGATTGAGAACATCATGGACAAATGAGAACCTTGGAAGGATGTTTTTGATATGTGCTAATTCTATCAAGGGTAATGATTGTGGGTTTCTTGTGCGGGAAGACAAGCCTATTTGTGCAAGAGCAAAAACTATAATACCTGGATTATTTTGAAGGATTAATGAAATGGATGCTTAACTTTCTAAATTGAAGGTTAGAGTCATAGAGTTGGAGAGTAAAAATGCACAATTGAGAAGGAGGAGAAATATTTACCTTGGGTTGTTGGTTCTATCTTGGATGCTTTTTGCCTACAAATTGTTGTTTCAAAGGGGAAAATAAGGATAGCAAGGAAGGCCGAATTGGAATTTGGTTTGCCATGTCCCACTATCTATGTTGGGAAGAAAAATGAAGTGTAAATTGGGTCTAATATAGGTTACCTTGATGTATCTTAATTTGTGTTTTTGTATGTTTAAGATGAAATCTTGTGGTGTGTAGTATTAAAGTCTAAGTGTAATGAAAATTGAAAAATTTCCCTAGCAATGCTCTATTTTGCACTGGTTTGTACTAGTAATGTGAATTAACGAATCAATTTTCCCCAATATGGCTCTCTTTTGCATTTTGGTTTATTACATGAATTAATGTTAAAGTGAACATTGTTAGCAAGTTGGCTGTTTTTGATAGCAAGTTGGCTCTATTTTTGTGTACTCACTTAATTTGTGCACACAAATATGAGTGACTTATTGTTAAAAGTAGGTTCTACATAATTTTGCTAATTAACAAGTGTTATGGGAAGAGATTTAGTAACTTGAAAACCTAAAATTTGTCAAATAACCAAAGCTACAGTGCAATATACAAAAGCTTTAAACATTAAAGCTTCAATTGCATCAATTCCATTAAGTGAGTGAAACAAAGTTCACTATCAATACAACTTAAAGTTTCAAAGTCCAACCACATCCTTCCCAAAATATATAACCTCCTAAGCAAAGGAACTTCAACACTAGATAGTTAAAAATACCAAAAAGACTAGGACAAGCCACAAATACTGTACATTTATAGGCTCCATCATAGCATGCATCAAAGGCATACAAAAAACCATCAACTCCACACAAATCCATCATTCAAAAAAGGCATCAGTTATACAAATCTATCACTCTACTCAAATCCAACTTTCTTATTTTTAGGATCATTCTTCTTTCCTTATGTGGATTTTGATACTGCAGCATTCTAGTTAGATATGGTCACATACTTCTTTCCATCGTTAATGATTACAGGCATAGAAGAGGCTTCCTCACCAGTGTTGGAAGTGTTCTCCTTTATAGCATGAGGATAGGGAGCTATTAGTATAAGAGCTCTAATATTAACTTTAGAGTGCATTGATGATGTTGGAATAGGAAATGAATAAGGCACAAGACTTGAAGTTGGCTTCATTTGCTAGCTAAGAGTCTTAAATGGATGCTTACTCCTTAAATCATCCCTTTTTTGATCTCAAGTCTCTCAATGGCTTGTACAACAAAGAATGGCACAGTTACAAGCCTTTTAGTGAACACATTTGAAACAATGTCAAAATGGCATGTGCAACAAACAAAGGCACAGAAACAATGTACTATTTCTTAATAAAAATTAGCAACTTCGTGTCAAAGTTAGCAACTTAATCTTAAAGCTTGACACACTTACATTTTCATCTATATTTGTTACATTGCTAAAGATTTTGAAGCTTGCTACACATTTGTTGGGGCCTTCAATCCACTGTTAGTAGCCTATATGCAATAGGAGTTAGTTGACAAAATTCCCATAAAAAATAAAATAAATAAGCTCAATAACCTATTGTACGTGCACACTCCCTAATGGTTGACTTGTACCCTCTCCAGCATTAGTATTGCAACTAGCCTATGTACAAGAGGAGACAAATGTAAAGCAAAATTTTTCGAAAGAATAAAATTTAGAAAATATTTGTTTACTTGCTGAATTTGCACACTCCCCAATGGTTGACTTATACTTTCCCCAACATTAGCATTGCAAGTGGCCTGCATACAAGAGGAGACAAATGTAAAGTAAACTTTCTAGAAAGAACAAAATAAAAAAAATATTTGTTTACCTACTGAACTTTCACATTCCTTAATGGTTGGCTCATACTCTCTTCAATCACATTAGCATTGCTTGTGGCTTGCATACAAGAGGAGACAAATATAAAGCAAAATTTCCCAAAAAAAAAAAAATGAGTATAGCTCAAAAGCTTACTGAATCTATACGCTCTCCAAGGCTTTCTGCACTTGCCTTCTTCCTTGCCTATCAACATAATATATTGATTAGTACGTCAATATTAATCAATTAATTAGTAACATATAAGTTAAATTATTATTACAAGCTTGCTGCACTTGTCCTCTTACAGTCAACTAGCTTCTATGTTGTATTGGCTCTTTTTGTGTCAATGGTGGGATATCTTCAGCTTGTGTTAATTCTTCAAGTTGTTCATTTTGTATATCATCCATATGAAGCTCTTCTAAAAATTTCCTACATCGACACCCTTTCTTGTTGTGCCCACTTGCCCCAAAAAACTTGTAGGTTACACTCCATTTCTGCCTCTTAATTTTGATTGTCTTGTTAGATGAGTCAACTTTGCTATTTTTTCTTCTTTGGTTGTTCATCAACCTTCAGTCTTCTTGCTCTTTTAGGCTTTCCTTTCTTCTTTCCAAAATTTAGTGGAAGAGGTGGAATGAAGTCCACAAGTCTAGCCTATCATTAGACTTTTGGCTAGCTCATAAGCTTTATTGTAAGTGTCCACGATGTCATAATTATGCACAAAGTCCTCAAGATCAAGACTCTAGCTACATATTGCACATGTTCCATGTTTATATGGAATGCTACTCAACTCCCACTTTTTACATGAGCCATGAGCCTTCAAATCAACAACATATCTTGCTCTATCATAACAATTAATCTCATAAAGCCACTCATTAAATTTAATGGGAATGCAATCAATTACCTTATTCATGTTCTTCTCAAAGATCTTCTTAATTTTTGAACACACTTTTTTCCCTCCAGTTTTCTTTCACACTTATCACTGTTTTGTTCAAGCATCATCATCAAATACTACCTAATCTGCTCCAACATAGTCAAAATTAGCTTCTCCATTGCTTTAAGTATATTGCAATTAAATGTCTCACTCTTATTATTCAAAAGCATATTACATTTTGAAAATAGATTAAAATGGGATCTTCCATTGTGATGGAGTTTATCTTGCAACCATTCTACACACTTGGGATCTAGTTCACCAAGTTCTTTCAATCTTTTTCTTAAATTCTACCATTGTACTCGCTTTTGGCAGATCTCCATAATCCTCATTTGTAAGTTAATCCCTTAAAACTAATAGTTTTCATATTGTCATAAAGGTGCCTCGCACAAAACTTGTTGTCTACTTATGGGAAAACTGATTCAAAGGTTGGTACAAACCCTTTTTGCTTGTCTAATATGAAAGTAAAAGCATTATCTTTCTCAATCCTCAAATTATCTTTAAGAAGCCATAAAAACCATTCCAAAGTCTCTCTGGTCTCACTACATAGTACTGCATAAGCCATTGGGAACAGGTAATTGTTTTGGTAAATGGAAACTATAATAATTAGTACTCCATCATGTGGTCTCTTTCAATATACATTAATACCTATGATGGGTCTATAGCTTGCTGTGAAGCCTTGTTTTAGGGCTTGAAAACATGCATAAAATTTTTCAAATTTTCTCAAGCCATTATCATCTACTTGATCACTTAATGGCATCACAACAGTAGAACTAGGATTTTTCAACCATAAAGCTTCAGCATAATCCCACATTTTAGCATACTGCTCATCACAATTCCCCTTAATTGACTTTAAAACCCTTTTCTTTGCTTTATATTCCTGATACTTTGGCACATGGCATCTTATATCCTTAATAACATCATTTCTAAAACCCTTTTTGTCTCTCTTAGGATTAGACTTAAAAGCTTCTTCATACTTCTAAGACAACCACTTAGACCTAACGTTGTGCATATTATAAGACATCCCAAATTTGTGATCATGATTTTATTCCCTAATTTGAAATGAAAACTCATTCTTCACTTTAAGTGAATTAATGTGCCAATTACAACCTTTTTCATTACACCTTGCATACACCATTCTTTTATCATTTTTTGTAATTTTTAAATTTCTCCTAGTCTTGATAGCATGTGACTGTACAACCTTCCTAAACTATGTTTATTAGTAAATATCATCCCTATGTCAAAGATAGAATCAAAGGTATTAGAGGGTTTAAGTATAGGTTAAGTTTCCCCCACCCCCCACCTTTCCATCGTCTGAACCAACATCACTCTCAAAATCCTCATCACTTGATAGATTGTCAATTTTAGGATAAGAGGACATGTCTGTATTGCTATTAGGCTCATCATGTTCTTCTTGATTAGGTCCTACCCACTTTACATCCTTATTAGCATGCTTCTCAAATAACACATCATCCATCCTATCTTCACTACTAAAGTCACTACCTAGCATATAGTCACTGTCACTAAAATCACTCTCTTTACCCTTCCCAATATCAGTTTCTCTCTCTCTAAACTCACTAAGATCCTCATTAGCCTCACCATCCATAGCAGCTTCACTAAGATCATTATCCTCATCTCTAATCTTTAAATCATCTAAACCTTACTCGCTATCATCTTCATATTTATCAATAAATCTCAAATTTGGATCACATTCATGAGGAATAGGCTCAATTTGGGTATTCTACTCATTAATGTCATTAGGAAGTCCCTTTATAACTAAATGCTGTTTATTAGGTGCATTGTCATCAACACCTTTCATAATATCCAAGTACAAGTGCACTTCATTTTCATAATAATCAATAAATTGAAAAAGATCAGTTTCAAACATAATTTTCCTAATTTATGCAAAAGGTCAATCCTATCATATTTTTTCTCCCCCTTATGTCCCAACTATTCACAAAACAACTATTATGACGAGCCAAACATATAGCTCTAAGGTCAAGTCAAACGCACTATTGCTCTAGGTACAAATGCAAGTTTACTACCACTATGAATTAATAAAGTTGTTAAGATGTTTCCTTTTCTTGCAACATAAAAGAAAAAAAAAAATCAGCACAAAATAGAACATATACAGATAAGCAACTGTATATTCACCAAGTTGGATATACTACTACTTTATTCAAGGGAAACACAACTCTCTAGTTAAATTGTTCCAACTACCCTAAATGTATTAACATATTATCCAATTTTTGTCCCCTATGCCCTACTAAAAAGAAGAATAAAATCAGGCTCCTAGCCCTACTACACAGAAGAATAAAAGCACACATGCACAAGACCAGGGACCACAAACCAAACCAAATAATGACACGCATCAATTAGAAAAAAAAAGCCACTTAAAGTTAAATGTAGACAAATCCTAACATATAAAACAAATCCCAGCATATTTTATCTCAAAATGAGGGAAACAACAAAAAATTACACTAACTCCTACAACATGCCTGTTGATTGAGCCAGGTTTCCTTTCCTCTTCTTTGTGCTATTAACGGAATGGAACAAGATTTGTTAGGTTTGATTTTAGAGAGAAACAAGTAGTTTTGAAGGGTGAAATGAGCTAGGATTTTCTTGTTTGAGGGATTTTGCTTGAGAAATTAGGGGAAATCACTTTTAATAATGATTTTTATTTTCTCATAATTCATCTAATTTCTTATATTTAATCCAACATGGCTTCCCTCTAAATTCCACTTGATCATGCTAGATTCCCTCCAATTTCTGTTTGTATACAGTGGCAAATTCAATGAGCATATGCATCTCACGTTCAAAACCTATCAAAAAGTTAGCAGTTGGACTATTTTTGCAACTATATAGTTGATTATAGGATTTATTTTGGCTATTTTGAAAAGCATGGTACCTATTTTTCTTGGCGGCCTAAAGTTTGGGTCCAAAACTGCATTTTATTTGAGTTTTCCACTATTTCAACTTTATCATGGGCCAATCCTAGTCAGGCATAACTCTGAAGCTACTGTTTGTTGAAAACGTAGCATATTACCTAGAAACTTTATTTATTTTTAGGCACACATCAAGAATAAAGATTTAGGTCAGATGCATGGTTTGATGGAACAATCATGCAGATCAAAATGGAGACTTTTGTTTTAGTTTCATAGTAATATCATAGAAAGATCATGGTTGTTTCTTTTATTTTGCAATTTAAAGTATTAAAAAATTTCAACTAAATTTTGATAAATTCTGAAACATGTAGAAATATTTTTTAATTCTTATATTTTGTAATGAACACAATTTTAAGTATCAAGAATTAATATTTGATATTTTATAAACTTGATCAGCATACTAAAAATAATATTTCATACTTCTATTCAACTAATGAAGTACGTATATATGCAATGTTGCATGGAAATAAAATGAGGTCCGTTTCAATAAACAACAAAAAGTCAGTTCATTTTCTCTAGGATGCATGCAAAGAGATTCTTAACTCTTGAAAGTTTGCAACTTTTTGTGAATGATTTCTTGTGCCCGAGTTCCTTATGGGGCTTAGTATTTATAGTTTTTCTTTTCATGGTGGATTTAGTTCTATTAGAGCTTCAATACCCTTTTTCATGGACTTAATTTGTCTTTGGGATCTCTAGCCCTTTTATTTAATTAATTGATTTAATCTCTTGGGCCTTTCTTATTTTGTTTACCAAATTGCCCTTGTAATTTTAATTGTGCGCATCCATAGATTTTTGGAAGCAGTCTACACGGATCAAGAAGAACTAGACTTTTGAGATTGAATGGTCCCTTCATACTGAAGGTTGTTTATCTATATGTTAGGCAATTGATAAGTTTCTAAACTTTTGATATATTTTATAAATAGTTAGAGTATATGTTTTACATAGTTAGAATGTTTGGAGGAGATGGGATACAAGCAATGGTAGAGCACTTTCCATTTAGTGTTGAGTTGATGTATTGAATTATTGATTTGATGTATATTAGTTATTTTTACTGCTTTTGATCTTTTGTATATTTTTTTTAGTGTACTCCAGCTTAAGAGGAGACTTTACCAAATTCCTTTCTGTTGACAAGTAGTTTCTAATATATATACATAGCATTTGTATTAATTATTTATATAGGTTTGAGATTTGTAGAGGTGTCCCATGGGGGAAGGAGATTTTTGCAAATACCTACCAAAGAAGGGCCAATAGGAGCCAGGTCAATGAGGAGGCAATGGGAGCTATTGTTAGTTTATGACAAATTATTTATGTTCAATTCACTTAGTAATGCATTTAACTGCTTATCAAAATTTTATAATGTAAGAGGCTTTTCTATAGGTGTTGCCCCAATTCTATCCTTAACTAGAGGATGTTGGGAGTACAATAACCTAATAATCTTAGATTGAATTGTGGATATAGTCTATTGATGACCTAACAAGAAGGATTGGGTGCACAGATTGAGTTACTAGCATCCCTCCTTATACAATTGTGTTCCTCATGAGGAGTTAACAACTATAGGTCAATCCTATTTTGAGGTCCAATTAGATAAGGTGCATATCAAGGTTGTAGAGGTGGATGAGTTCATGAAATAGCTAGTCTAGGTTGAGTAGCGTGATACCCAATTTGCCAAAGAGATGAGGGATGAGTTATGCCATAGAGTTGACAACGTCTAGTAAACAAACTTCTTTATTCAGGAGCATTAGAAGATTCTAGTATGGTCGTTAATTAAGTGGGGTTGCTGCACGGTGTTTATCTTTTGGCTTCTCCAACCTTGTCTCTAGCTTTGTCTATGCCTATGCTTGAGCAACATGTTGGGGATAATGATGAGGCCGATGACTACATTATTGATAATGATTCTGATAAGGGCCTTATTTTAATATTTTGCATTGTATTTGAATACTTTTTACATTAGAAATTTATAAAATTAGGTTTTCTATATGATCTTTTGGATATAGTTGCATATTTATTTTTTATATTTTTTGGGTATGATTAGATATTTATTGATATGAACCGGTTGGGTAGAGTATTATCCTATTCATATCCTTATTTTGAATTTCTCAAATAATAATACCCTAATTTTTCCCCTATCTTAAATTACCCAAAATAATAAAGATCCTAACTCTTTCCTGCCCAACTTACCCAAGACCTACTTGGTCTAGCTTATTAGATTTATATTTTTAATGTATACAGTAATTTTTAAAATATATATTAGAAATTATTTAGAATACAATACAAAAAAGTATTATCTAAATTTAATTTAATCTATAGATTTAATTACTCATTAAATTTAATTTAGTAAATTTTTGCATTTTATTTATTAAAAAATAATAAAAATTAAAATAAAAATTATCATTTTTAAATTATATTTTTTATTTAAATAATAATTTTAATAAGTTAGTAAATTAAATAATATTACTTTAATATAATAAAAAAAGTTATTTTTAATCTAATTTGTGAGACAAAATCTCTCTAAAATAATAAAAAAAATTAAAAAGAATTAAAAATTATTTTCAAAGACTTCCCGAGGGACAAACTTGGAAAAAATTTCAGTGGAAGTCCTAGGGAATTTTGCTAGGAAATTGGGAAAATAGTACTTTTGGTCCCATAACCTAGGGTCACTTTTAATTAAGTTCCATTTATTTCTAAATTATCATATTGAGTCCCATAATTTAAAATGTTCTCACATTTGGTCCCACATCCCCCTTTCATCAAATACTAAACGGAAAGCGCATGTGCCATATTTGTGGATGTTAATTGGCGGGTTTTGAGGGAAAAATTGGCGAGGCCTAAGTTATGGGACCAAAACTACGATTTTCTAGGGCACTATTCATATTTATATTTCAAACACTTTTTAATTCTTTTTTCTAAATTAAAATTTAAAATTTAATAAAAAATTAATTTTAAATTATATTTTATTAAACAAATCATTTCTAAATTTAAATTATATTTTAAATTCTAATAATTTTAAATAATTCTTAGAAATAATAAAATTACAAATAATTTTTTAAATTTTAATTTGAATTGATTTTTGATCTTTGCAAAATAATATTAATTAATGTAGTTAGTAAAATTATCATAAAAATTTTCAATAATTTTCATAAATTAAAATTTAAAATATTCTAAATTACATGAAATAGATATTCAATTTTTTCAACATTATACATTAAAGAATTTTTATTTAAAAGTATTTAAAAATAAATTAAATAATTATTTTCCAAACATGAGCAAACTTGTAATTTGCATTTAATAATTTTTCATGTTTGGAAATTTATTTTTGTAATACCCCTAAAATTCAGTATTTTTGAAAAAAAAAGGATTTAGAAATTAAGATATTGATTGGTCAAATTTTAGAGCTCGACAAATAAATAGAAGGGACTTAATTGCAAGAAAATGAAAAGTGTTGGGGTCAACCTGTAATTTAAGAAAACTTAATTGGGCTAAAATTGAAAGTTTTGGGGTTGCATGGTTATTATTTTGGGTCGGGGGGAGGGGGTAAAATCTATGCACTAACTAAGTTTGGAGCTTAAATGAAAGGTTTGGAAACCTTGGAAGACTTAATTGAAAGCTGGAGGAAAACTTTTGAGGCTGAATTGCATTTTATTTTTTTTGGAAAATTGGATTTAAATAAGCTGGTCAACATTTCTTCTTCATTTTCTCCTCCATGTAATCGAAGCTCCTTCTTTGGCGATTCTTCACTAGTAGCCATTGATACACCAAACCAACCTTACCATCATCTTTTCCACTGCTTAAGGAACACATATATACAAACTTGTACTTAACCCAATGGTAACTCATCGAGAAACTTGAGACCAAAGGTGGTGTACATGGATGTAGTGGTCACGAGGAAGCCGACGACTGAACCTAGTTTCTGGGCAGTGATTTGTGTTGGGTTCAGCTCAAGGAAGAAGTTGGTGGCTTCAGTTTTCAGTTTCGACTACCAGGGATAAAGGAATTGATAGAAATTGATGTGGTAGCCCACAATGGTACAACTATTTTGAGGCTTAACAGCCTTTCTGGTGGCGGTTGGTGAAATTTGGGCATTGGGTTTGCCTTGCTGAGACGAGTTGAATGGTGGTGATGGTGAGTAATTCCAGTGGTAGTGGACAGTGGCAGCGGGAAGATAGTTTCTTCTCCTCAGTGTGACAATCATAGTGGTACTCCTGGTTCATGATTCTGTGGCCTCGATAAACAAATGTAGGTGATAGGGGGTTAAGGACTAAGCTTTTTGTACCATTTTGTATCGTTTAAACATTTTTGAATCTTGTAATATGGCAAGAGAATGATGAATTGATGTATGATTTAGAATTGCAAGTGACATGCATGGGCTATATATATGAGCTAGTGAACCCGAATTTGAATTAAAATGATAACCTTGGGATTTATTAAGTTAATTGAGGGATTTGAAACCCTAAATTGTGGATTTTATGGATTTGAAACCAAGTGAGAGAAATTGGATCATTTATTTTGATTTGGGATACTTATATAAGGTTAAATATGTAATTAAGAATTAATTTATGCTAAGTTATTAAACTTGCATAAAATCGAGACTATTGGAAATAATAGACTTTATTAGCCATTTTGGGTTGGTAATACCGTTTAAGTCTAAAATTGATCAAGTTAATTGGTTAATTAGTAATTTTGGACTATTAATGGTTTAATTGTAACTATTTAAGGATTGTTAGAGTTGAATGGAGATTTTGATTGTATGCCTACTCTTTTGAATTAGGTGACGTGGAATTAGGACCCATAGATTAGTAGATTGCTCTTGGTGATTATAGTTTTCTGACACTATAGAGGTGAGGGTCTATCACTTTGACCTTGATTATTCTATCTGTTCTTGTGGAAAAACCCTTGTGAGGCTTAAATTTGCTTGATCTGCACGTGCACGTGTTTATTGAGATTTGTACTCGATTGTTGGAATTTCTTATATTTATTTGTTATTGTTTTGTAAAGCCCTATGAGGGTTGTTTCATTAAATCTTGCATTGGGTGCAAAATTACTTGTTGCTATTCTGGTGTCCAGAACTTTTATTATGTTATTCAATTTCTGTCCCTTGTACCCCATAACCTTGCCAGCTGACCTTGTATTATTTGTTGAGTCATTTTGTAACCCGAATGGCCTTGCCAGCTAGTAAGTTATATATGTTAATTGTTCTAAACTTGTGCCTTGTTGCATTCCTAACTCTTTTAAATGTCTTGTTCGGTTAGTACTTTAAAACATATGCCAAACAAAGTAAAGGGCTGCACTAGTTGATAGGGCATGTCCAGTGGGGGCTTCTCTCGAGTCTGTCTCCATTAGCACCTCTGAATTTTAGTACTAGACCTCTTCCAGACTTTACTTGGATATACTCGTGTTTATTGCTTTAAAAGTTGAATTGTTATCTATTAGCATTATATCATTCCACCCAAATGGATGCCGCAAGAAGTTGGGCCCTAGGTTAGGTTCCGAAAGACAATCGAGCAAAATGGACTGATGGTGACAAGTCTACAAGCTAGTACCTATCTATGATCATGACTTACAGAGAGTTGGAGATAGCAAACTGTGAGTGGCGGTGATGCTGCAGAAAGCTGCGAGTAGAGGAAATAAAGGTTATATATAGTTCTCAACCTAAGATCTGCAACCAAACACATGTTAAGCTAGTTGAGGTGTCCCTAACTAAGGCACTTCGATGCTTAAGTTAGTTCTGGTCGAGAGGATAATCAAATAGAATATAGAGAATGTAAAGTGTATAGTGTAAGTGGCATTACCTTGAGTGTGGCTGGGCCTGGAGTATTTATAGCTTTTTGTGGGTGTGATTTTATCCAAGTATCCCTATCGGGTGCACTAGCTTTTTCCCATGCCAGGCGGTTGGGAGTCATTCCATGTCTAGATCCCGATACTGTGCCAGGTGGCTAAATTTCCTACTTTCCTGGGTAAACCGTTCCAGCAGAGGTAGGTTTCTACTAAAGTTATTGGCAGAGTTGTTAGAGTTGTCAGAGTTATTGGCAACGATTGCACCGACTACCATATGTCATTGGAGTGGGCTCAACCCATCAGATTAATATGCCTGGTAGAGATTCGAGTGAATATTGGAGGTCGATTAATGTTGACCAGATTCAAATGCTCGAATTATTGAAGTGGTTTTCAGGTTGATACGGATCAACCGTAGATACTCCTAAGTGAGGTCGATATCGATTGACCAAATAGATTCTATCTTTGGGCCTTATGGGCCTTCTCGTTTGATGTTGGGCTTGTTAGGCCTACTGAGTTATCCCATATTATGAGTCTCCCCAAATCTCGATCCTGATTGAGCATATCGATAAGAAGGGACGGAGAGTTTACATTCAACCTAGCGAGTACTGTGCTCAACTGGGATTTTTGAACTTCCAACCTAAGTTTTTGAAATACCGACCAGGGTTTGAGGTGGTTTCTTTGCATTTAATACGGCTATCAATGCGCAAGATACGAAGTGTACGAGGGCATTCTGTTATGATGGTAGTTACACAGATTTTCGTGCATGATTACCTATAAATAGGGGGATAAGTTCTTTCATTCGTACTTTTGCAACCTGAATATCTGGTAGAATCTCCATTATTGAAGAGTTTCCTACTTCGTGCTTTTCATTTGAGAGACTTGCACTGTAATTGTCCTTGTTATACTTGTATTTTTTTGCCTTTTCATTGTATAACCATGTCTGTGAGTTCAGATTCTGATAGTAGTAGGTTTGAGAACATGGTCCATAGGGGGGGTGTTGAGGGTGTGAGCACTGCTCAATCTAGTTCGTCTTCAAGTGAAAATAGTGGTTCAAGTAGTAGTAGCGACTCTGGCGAGGTTAGGCTAGTATCGAAGGGGGAGGCTGGGCCCATTGATATGCCTGCTAGCCAGTGTCAGTTATTTACCCTAGATTACTACACAAAAATAGCCTAAAAAATAACCACTGTCGATCTAGTATGGATTAGAGCAGTATATCATATCCCCAATAAGTTTGAGATGGTAGCGCCGAGGGCCCAGGATAGAATGCATCAACCTCTCCGAGGATTTATAACTGTGTTGAGGAGGGGTTGAAATGTGGTTTGAGGTTCCCACTCGTCCAACCTATAGTCGACCTCTTCGTAGGATTAGGGGTTTGCATCACCTAACTCTTCCCTAACTATTTCACCACCCTTTACAGTTTTCCTATTTTGATGCAACTTTTCGACCAGCCTGTCTCTTTTACAAATTTTTCAAATTTATTTCACCTTTCTATGTCTCAAAAGTTGGGCAGTAGTGAGGAGTTGGGTTTTTATTACCTTACTGCTGACCCTGATGAAAGTTTTTGATATCCCCTCATCTTTTTACGGCCAAGAGTAGAAAAAAGTCTACTTCTATATTTGGGGACTAAGGGTGCTCTCTATTCTGAGGGGTTGGTGGAGGGGGCCTGTAGAGATACCTGGTAACCAAACACCCAGTTGGCCCAACACCTTTATTCGGGATCTGGTCGGGATAGGGGATATGAGGCCTCCGTACTGACCGAGGAGAGGTGTTTAGTGTTGGTTGGTTTGTCACTGGCACTACTCGACCTGCTTGCAAGCGATTGATTAGGTAGAAATTTTTTGCCGATTATTTTCATCATATGCTGTCTGTTTATTTGTATCTAATATTTATTTTCATATTGTTGCTTATACAGATCGAAATGATGTTATGGTCCGCAGTAAAAACAAATCGTAAGTTCGAGCTCTGAGGGCCTAGGCTCGTCGATAGGGTACAGTCACCACTCGACAAGAAGGTGCCGCTAAGTAGGCGGTATCTGCGAGGTTGAAGTCTAAACAGCCACCGCTGCAAATCGAGGTGGCTCTTGAGACACAGTAGGCTCGTCGAGGGAGATCTGAGCCAAGCAGACCCGCGGGTTGGGGCAAGAGGTAGTTGATTGAACAAAGAGGGCCAGCTCCAAAAAAAGCTATCAAGGGCAAGAGGAAGCAAAAAGTTGTTACAGGTTGGGACCTATTTGGAAAATCGGTGAGGGCTCAATATTCTAGCTCCCTCGATTATCATCCCCAAGATTTGCAATGAATCGGGATCAAGATATAACTGACATGACCTCGATCATCGATGGGGGGCCAACTACTCCCAACGCCCTCAAATAGATGACCTCGGGGCTCTTCCTGAACGACTAATGCAAGTTCATGAACCTTAGCCAGCTCGGGACCATGAAGACGATGTCCTATTATTGCAACGTGGTAAGTGCGAGATCGATAAATTTCAACCTTGCCTTTTATGTTATATTCCTGTTAGCTTGAGAATGATATTGCTGTATTTTAGATAGGGTAGCTGGGCTATAATATGTTTTGGTGGTCGGAGTTTGCGCTCGCTGTGAAAGAGGAGCTGGAGGCTGGAGGAGAGTTAGAAACGGTGAAGGTGCAACTCGAATCCTCCTAAGTGTAGGTTGAGCAGCTAAATAAGAGGGTGGCCAACCTCAAAAAATAGCTCGAGGCTAAAGATCAATAGCTGGTACAGGCTGTCGAGGACCGCAGTTGAATGGATGACATAATTAAGAAGGCTCACCTCAACCTGTAGGTGAGCTTCAGCTTCGATTGGCTGATGGGTCATGCGGAGGTGACTAGAAAGGCTAAAGAGGCTTTCCTTCAGCGTCTGCCTGCGGTGCGATGCGAGGCTGTCAAATAGTTCATTGTTAGCACTGCTTTTCAGGATGCTAGCGTGGTTGCAGCCCTGGACGATGCCAGCGAAGCATATCAGCGGGCTGTCAAGCAACTGGAGCACATGGGCTACTACTTCCGCATTGAGGACAAAGAACGGATGAGCCTTCTGCTCACTGATAAGATGGAGCCCTTTTTGGAGCCGGTGGAAAGCGGTCCTGTGCAAGTTGCCGAGGGAAGACCCACTGCTGTCGCATTTGACCCACCACAGTCCAAGGAGGAAAAAAAGAAGGCTGAGGTCGATGCTCAACTCGAGCAGATATGTGCAGAGTTTGCATTTGCGGAGGATCTTGTCGTCGAACTCAGAGATGAACAGGTTGACCTGGCGTAGTACATGTTGCGGTCGACTAATTTTATGGGCGATCTACCGGAACTATCAGAACCTCCTTAGGCAGTGTCTCTGCTTGCATTTGCAGCACCTGAGCCTAAAGCTCAGTGGGCTAAAGGTGGTCGAGAGGAGCTAGGCCAGCCCCAAAGTTGATCCGGACCAGCTGTTTCTCTCTCTCTCTCTCTCTCTCTCTTTCTTTTTTTTTTCTTTTTTTGTAAGTATGTACTTTGTCTAAGCATCATTAATAAAAGATGCATCTTTTCTTTCATTCTTGTTCTACATAATGTTCAACTTTTTCTATGATAATGTGAAGAACACTTGGTTGCCCGTTGTATGGTAATGGTGTTAAACGACTGTGTTGTCGATTGCTTCATATTCTCTGTTGTCGATCCACTTAACCCTTAGCCCTGATTAGCTCTCAAAAATAGTAGGGCATTCGTTTCAAGTATGGGGTCGATAAAAGGTGGATGGTTGAATAAACGCAGTGCTGGGTCGCATAGTTATCGACTACGGGGTCGACTAAGGACTTGGACGACAAAGAGCTATTTAGGTGGCAGTAAGG
This sequence comes from Jacaranda copaia, assembly GCA_014898725.1. Taxonomy (NCBI): domain Eukaryota; kingdom Viridiplantae; phylum Streptophyta; class Magnoliopsida; order Lamiales; family Bignoniaceae; genus Jacaranda; species Jacaranda copaia. The sequence continues at coordinate 1,909,883 of JACGDI010000656.1, forward strand.
GGCTGCTTGGTCGTTAACTACAGGGTTGATTAGAAAGTTGGGCAGCTAAGAGCCGTTTAGGTGGTAGCAAAGGGCTGCTTGATCGTCGACTACGGGGTTGAC
>JACGDI010000656.1:1916444-1927560 GCA_014898725.1 Jacaranda copaia
CCAAATTATGAGACCACAATGCAATTTTCCCCTATAAAATTTCTTTGGTTGTAAAACGATGAATAGAGAAAATTCCATCACTAATTGCAGCAAAAAATTTTATGTCAGATTTTCAGTCAAATTTTATTTTAGGACAAGACTTTTTCCCAACGAATATTTTTTCGTCTGAATTCCTCCCAAAAATTTGATTTTTTTGGCAATTTTCAGCAGAATCCGTCGAAAATAGCAATATTCCTGTAGTCAAGTTATGTGGTGCTGGTGGAAGCACTCGCTCTTGTTATATCTTTTAAAAGGACATCCTTCGGGTTGCTCCTCATGTGTCTTAACTTCTGACTATTCTTATAATTACCATTCTAACTTCTAATTTTAATTCACACCCCCTCGTTGAATTTCAATGTTATATACATGGTGGCTAAAGCAATAACCAACTTAGTTAGTTATCTATCAATTTTAGCATCGGATTCTAAATATTGGATTGGAAAATTAAATGCAAATAGAATTCCAAGTATGATTGCTCGCACTACCAATCGACACACAATTGATTGCCCCTCGCTTGGAAGAAACGTGAAAAAAGTGTGTGTGTGTGAGTTTATAGCTTCTACATATATTTTATTTATTTATTTTATTGAGTAAAATAATTAATTCCATTTATTATAATTTTGAACATTAGAAAATGATTAATTAAAAAGTAAAATTCGTTTATCACAATCTACATACGTCAAGCTGTCAACTCGGAATAAATCTAGCTAGATATATAGATAATAGTGGTACAAAGCTAGCCGAATGGCCACAATTGTTGCAAGAATAAAATTTTCTAATATTTCATAGTTCCAGCTGAGCCACTTGAATGCCAATGCTCCCAAGTCCCAAGGTGATTTTCGTGAAGTTTGGACATTTTATGAACCGAACCGTACTTGTATTCTTATAAATTACAATAATTTGTCTAATGTAATCCATAATTTGATTGATTAAATTATCTTGTGTGATACATCATCGAGTAAACCAACCAAGCTGAAGCTGTCACACAAGCATTGTCTGCCACAACATGAATACGTAGGTTGAGATCTCAGTCCGGTCGGATGGACAATATAGATGCAGGCAAGACGGATTTCCTTGCTATCATTAATTAAATAATCTTTGTAATGTAATGGCTACAGCAGCCAAGCCATTAATTATATGTGGCTACTAGTTAGCTTCCTAATTCAAATTTAGTCCCTTTTCTTCAATATAAGAAACATAAACTTCAACGGGGAAATGGCTTCTTTTATTTTTGGCTTTGCTCACGCTAAAGACCTTTTTGCACAAGATAGCTTACTCTCTTCATTTTCTCTTTTCAAATCTTTTTCGTTTTCTTAATTAGGGTCGGTGGTTGGATGAAGTAAGTATCTTTACCAATAATTAAGGTTAAGGATAAGAATTACCAGTAATTTCTTCCGGTAGATTAATTAAAACGCTTGCCACTAAAGCAACAACTATAACTATGGTCAAAAAATGGCAACTTTATTTTGATATACGTACTTTGAAAATGTAACGACCATGAGCATGCATGAAGGGCTACACCAGAGAATGAAAGCACTAGAGGTCGGGCGCTTAGTCATTGTTTTTAGCCGAATCAAATAAATACCAACAGGCAAAGTGGTTGGGTGGTTCTTCCTTGCAATCGATCTCTGTCGATCATTTTTGTCGTTCTTCCAGTGAAATGAATTTGTTTTGCTAGATGGATTAGCCTAATTTTCAGGCGAAGAAAGTTTTTTCTACAATTTTATATGTGATAGTGGAATTGTTGTTGTTTTACACTTATATGCATTCTTTTCTAAGCCTAGTGATGATAAACATTCACATAAATTTCAGACGCGCCAGATTCATGGATAGGGATAGACTGTGGAGCACACAGAAGCATTCCAACAAATGGAATCCTCTGGCAAACGGATGAAGCCTTCATCAAAACAGGCTCCAACCATCCAATTCCTAGTGACAGCATTCAGCCATTGGGCATTCCAAGCACACTTCGCGTCTTCACACAACAGGACAAGAACTGCTATACTTTGCCAGCAGATACAAATGCCAGATATTTCCTAAGGGCCATTTTTTATTATGCCAATTATGATGGACTATCCAGTCCACCAACTTTCGATCTTCGGGTTGATGGAAATAAATGGGTGACCGTCGTTAGTTCCACCTCTGAAGTCCAATACTATGAGATTCTCTACCGGTGCTGGAGGCCTAATATCAGTGTATGTTTAGCACGTACACAAAACGATCAATTCCCATTTATTTCTTCGCTGGAAGCCTGGAAGATTCCTGACACAAAGTACTCTGGGATGAATCAAGATTTGGCCTGGCTCAATAGCTACCGGTACAAGTATGGTCCCGACGATGACATTATATGGTGGGACAGACTAACAAAACTTGTTTATTTTAGACAGTTTCTCTTGTTGTCCTGATAACTGTTGGGCTGCTGTTGAATAGGTATCCTGGTGATAGCTACAACAGAAAATGGGAACCAATAGCTGTGCCTGGTGTTATCAATACTACTGCTGATCCGGGGACAGAAATCTATGACCATTCTGATGAATATCCACCAGATTCCGCTATTCTAAATGCTATAGAGGCTGAAAATGGAAACTCACTTTTTCTGTCTTTTACCCATCTTTATTGAGGCATATTTTACTGAAATCCAGTCGAGTTCATCAGGGGAGAGATCATTTGACATGTATGTTGATGGAAAGAATCTGGTCACTGTGATACCGAAGTATTATACGTGCACTGCCGAGAAGGCTCTTGTCCAGGCTTGGAGTAGCAACTTAACCATTGAGCTGCAGCCAACGGCAACTACCTCATTCCCCCCTATCATCAGTGCTATTGAAATATATACTGCCAGTGATCCCCTTGTTACCAATGCAACTGATCAAGATGACTGTAAGATTAAACCAACATTTCTAACTTCTTTATATATACCTGTCTTTCATGCATTTATTCATTAATCTACTAATATATACCAATCTTTCATGCATTTATTCATTAATCTACTTGGATCAGTGAATGGACTGGCGGCCTTCTCTAGCACCTTTGATCAACTAAAGGGATGGAGTGGTGTACCGTGTCTTCCGGCAGATACTGTGTGGCAATGGTTGGGTTGTACAGGCAGTGATCCTCCCAGAGTAACTTCACTGTATGATATTTCTCTATATCTGCTTCTAATTTTTATCTGTCGGGCATTCCTAATAACTTAAACTGAGAAAGTTTTGTAAATTTTTCTTGCAGAAATCTGTCAGGATATCATCTGACTGGCAATCTACCAGATTTTAGCCAAATGCAAGCCCTTGAAGATATGTAATATGAATCAACTTTAATCACCCCAAAATAAAGAAACTGCCGTACTTCTCCATGTTTTCTTTTGTACTACCTGCAAAATATTACCTCATGTTTCTTTCTGACTGTTACACAGATCTGAGTCACAATAGTCTGAATGGGCAAATTCCAGAGTTCCTTGGCCAACTACCAAATTTAAAGAAACTGTAAGTTTGTGCTTCACCACATGAACAAAGTTAAGTGCCATTGTACCGAATCAAAAGTGTTCCATACTTATTCCATTTCATGACTATCTCTTCTGCAGCAACCTATCATACAATGAATTCTCTGGACCACTTCCATCCAGCATACACGACAAAATAGGACTTATATATGAGTAAGAAGACCTCATTTCCATCTAATTATTTTGTTTCTAGACAAGAAAAGTATATATATATATAAAGATCACATCACCAACATCTTTAACAAAATTTGGCCCCCCTGCAGCATTACTGGAAATCCAAACGTTGGTCCTCCTAGCAAGGGTAATAGATCTACCCCTAGCAGCCCTCCCTCTAAACATAAAGGCTCTAACTCTACGTCCAAGATCATAGGCATTGTAATCGTCATTGGTGTAATCCTGGCTTTTGTATTTTGGCTAATGCGAAAACGAGTCAAATATTGCCTGAATCAAGCAACAGGATCATCAGGACCTCAACAAATAGGAAACGGGACCGATCATCAAAGCGTCACAATAAATGATAGCATGGAACAACTTATCCCACCGCCCCGCCCCTCCACTGGCACTGCTCCTCCTATGGAATCAACAGAAGAGAAAGACGATGATGATTACATCCCAGTTAGCGTGCTTGATGTGAAACCAAACAACGAAACCAAGGTTCCAGAAATGGACTTGGATGAACTTGAGGAACTGGTTGAACAACATGCAAATGCTGGAAGCCATGATCATGCAGATCAACTAACATCTGATGAAGACTGTGTGGCGGTTGGTACTGATCATCCGTATGGCACAAATGCAAGTAATGATCAACCTGTGGTTCCAGATTTGGATTTGGAGGAGCTTGCTGAGATTGTTAATCATAAAAATGGAGAGAGATAATGAATTACCTGGACATAATCAAGCAGATGTTTGAACTCCGTGAGAAAAAAATTTCAACTTTTATATCTAAAATCACCAAATTAACCTCGCATGTAACTCGGAGTCTAATCAAGATTTTTAGTTTTGAAGGACACCAAAATCTAGTAAAATCATTAATACTCTGTCATTTAGTCAGTCAAGTACCCTACGGGCCCCATCTCAATTTACCTCACGCAGAAGGTGCAGCCATCATAAACACATACTAAAAGAAAGAAAGAAAGAAAGAAAGAAAGAAAGAAAGAAAAAACTACTTTTTGACATACAAAACTAATTAAAGAAATTATTTAGCAATGCTCAACATTTGAAATTATTCAATTTGATCGTATATAATGCATTTCTAGTAGGTACCACACAGCAATATTTTCGAAAAATATGTCAAAGACTAATCTTTTGTAGAATTATTGTCATTCTATTTGTATGTTTTTATCATTTGTCTTTCTATATTGATCATTAACATGATAGGCTACTTAACTAAGCATTAATTAATTTGATGTTTACAAACTCTTATAAAAATTTTTACTTTTCTATTTTTGGGAACGGTATATGTGCATAAGTACCTATATTCTTCTTTTGGAAAGATGAAAAATGATATATAAAGTACATAATGAGATTATCTAATAAGTACATATATTTTATCCATTACCCATTTCTTTTATAAAAGATAATACACCTATTATTGTGGAATGTCAAATAATTATTTTCTAGATGAAAGAATTTAAAATAATAAATAAATAAGTTTACATTGGTTGATATGTAAGTCTTAAGCTTATTGAAAGTTTTTCAAATTTATTCATTTTTAGAATAATCTCTTTTAAATATACAAAATATATGTAGCGCCCCTTCTAAGAACAACACCTAAGTTGAGGCACTACCCTGATCAGACTTATTTCTCAAAGTACAATTCAACAGTAGGCCCATAAATTCAAATATCTCAAAATGAATAATGATACGATTCCATCAATACCTAATAATCCACAAAACGAAATTACCAAAAGAGTTCAAGAAACTAAGTCCTATTACAGTCTCTGACAGATTAAACCATCATTTTCATCTTATACTACAAACTTCAAACAAAATATGTACATCACAAGGTTACTAAGGTCAACTAAACAATTGCAAGTTCCATACTTAATTTCAATTCCAGCTCTATTACAAAACAACTAAATACTTTCTCCAACTTGACGTCCTCCAGAGCCCATCCTTGTCTAAAAGATTATGAAATGCAGGGGGGGTAAGTCCAATGACTTAGTAAGGGATGTGTGCAAGTAACAATAGTATGTACCAAGGAGAAACTCAACTTAATAAAATATAATTCTTCAGACTGATTATAACATAATTCGAAAAAATAGATAGACAGTATGAAAAAGCAAACAGGAAACCCTCCTGCTTTATTGCTCCAGGAACAGATTACAGACAAACAGAAATCATGTAGGCAAATCAAACCCAAAGCATATGCATTCCAAGAAAAAGTTGTAAGACATGCATTGCAGATTCACCTTATACCAGATAGACAGATAGTTTACCTAAGCATAACAGCTTGGTATGTGGCAAATTCTTATATGGACTGTATAGTGCACCGCTGATACCTAAAGGGAAATCCCTAGCGTATCGCCCGTACCTAGGGGGAAATCCCTAACGTACGGTTGGCACCCAAGGGGAAATCCGTAAGGTACTAGTGACATCTAGGGGGAAATCCCTAGCATGCTCCTACATAACCAAACAGATCGCCCAGTATGGCCCTTAGCCTAAATATCACCGTACAGATAACAGAATAACCTCTCATATAGATACCCAGGGGAAAATCCCTAGTACATTGTCAGTTTTAATGCAACAAATCAAATCAGAATAGAACAGTATGCTGCCAAGGCAACAAAAGATAATAAATGAAAAATAGATAAGCCAGTATGGCCAATAAATACAGAACTGATAATAGATATGCCGACAAGGCAATAGATACAGTACAGATACAAGACAGATAGATATTAGACTAACAGATAATAGACAAAAGTTCTGGATGCCAGAACGGACAAAAAATGGAATCAATATAAAAAATAACCCTCACAAGGGTAATCAAGTTAGATAACAGATAACAGATAGATCTCAAACACAAATCAGAATACGATTCAGAAATAGAGAAACCCACATATGGGCTTATTACAACCACAGATAAGAAATATAACGCCAGATTGGCAGACCCTCACAAGGGTTTCCAACAATTTAGATTAGCTTAACAAAGTAATACCTAGAGTGGAAGATCCTCAACCCAAACAGCAATAGCCAAAAATCGATCTTACTGCTTGTTGGTGCCTAGCTCGTTGCCACCTAACCAAAAAATATGCCATGAGTCAAATTTCTCTAGATTCAATATTCATGCATAAATCCCTAGTTAAATTCCCATTCTAACACAATTAACTTATAATGATTCCCAATATCAAAATTTATATTCAACTTATTAATAACCAACGTATGAGTCTAAAATCATATCTCCCATTACCCTATTCCTCGCATAGAAAAATAATCATCGAAATACCTATATCAACTCAAAGGCTCAACCTGGACAAAACTAACAACTAAAAGCATGCATGCACACACACACACACATAATATGCAATATCCAAATAAAATTTTGATCTTACTAACGAAGGCTTGAAATCACGAATTGAAAGCATCGGGATGATCACCGTGTCGAGATGAAGAGACTGCCCCTCCACCACCCGCCGCCGCCGGAAAATGAAACGTCACCACCAGATTGTTCCTCTCATTGCAAGAATTCCAACACCACCTTTTGTTTTCAATTCTGCGCAGTATACACACCGGAACGGGCCAAAAATCACTACTTGCTCCTTTCTCTGACGAGCTCCAATCATCGCCTTGCCATCGTCGAAATCTCCATACAATGGTACCGTTGCGTTCCTCTCATCAAGAGCTTCCTAACCGTACCCTCGAAATGGAGAATGGTCATTAGAAAAGAAGAAACCCGGCAACCACCATGACATGCACTCCTCGGTTCTCCTTCGTCCACCGCTGCTCCGCCATCCAGTTGATGGTTCTGAGGTGGGGAAGGTATTGGTTAGGGTGAGGGGATGAGTTTGATTAGTTTGGAGTAGTGAAAAAGCTGCTGGAAAATGGCTGGAGATGGTGGTGAAGCTTCGGTGAAGAAAGAAGAAAAAGAAGAAGGAGAAAAAGGAAAGAAAAAGTGGGAAGAAAAGGACAAGCCTTGTCTGTACTCAAAATCTGATTTTTTTCATTTCATTTTCCTTTTTTTTTATAAAATTTTATATTATACAATTTTTCCCCAAATTTTTAGAAAATTATGATTAATCCCAATTGACCAAAAGTATACACAATTAAGTCTACAAAAATTATAATTTAACCCACAAAACTTTTAAAATAATTAATAACGTGAGATTCATAAAATTTTCAAATAACGATAAAATCGTATATTATAAATAAAATTTTAGGGGTGTTACAATATATTTATATATCGAGAATATATAATCAATATTTAAATTTAAATTTAAATCATATTATAAATATGAGATATTACTTCAAAACATATTACCAAAGTTTTCAACTAAAAAAATTTTAATTTTTAAAAGCAAACATAATATAAAAAAGCCTTTCTCAAATTTCTGAAGCAAATGTCTTATAGAGTACATAAATATATTATCGACATAATTGAAATAAAATAGCTAATGATGTTGACTTTTATATTTTGAGTATATTTATTTGTATAATTTTTAATATTTATATCATATACCTTTATTTACAGATTTTTGTTTAATAAAAAGTTATAAAAAATATTTTATATATACATAATATTCAATTGTAATAATGTTAGATCAATAAAATTTTATTGAAATTAAAAATCATATTAAATTGTTAAAATTTTTTGTGTTGAATGAGAAAATATTATATATTATATTAAGTAAAATATTAAAAATTAATATGTAAAATATGTTATTTGTTAATCTTAAAAATGGTAAAACAAATCCATAAACAAAAAGAAATAAATTTTGCCTTGTTGACAAATAATTAACATTTTAAAATCCTCAAAAGCAATCAAAATTGTTACTATAATTTTTGTATTCTTAACAAGATCATACTAAAGATATTTTACATTTTAAAAAGAATAATTTGACTACATATTATATTAAAATATATATTTATGTATGTAATTCAAAACCTTATTAAATCAAAATATTTTGCTCTTTGTTTATTACCATTTCTTATTAATCTCATAATTTTAACAATTTTAAGATTTTATTTATAATATGTAGATTTAAAGTTAGCAACTGTGACACGCTCAATGTATGTGCTAAAATTTTTATAATATAAAAAATAAATAAAATACTTATTTATTTTTTATATATCCCATTGTAATTTTTGTTAATATTTTGAAGAGCATTAATTTAAATTTTAAGGATAAATAAAACAAAGAAAACTACCTAATCATTATCTTTTGAAATGGATTAATTTTGTCAACTAATAAAATAACATACCATTATGGCCCTCACACTTTATGGATATTATTGATTTCAAAGCCCTACTAGTAAACAAAATACTTCATGATTCATTTAAATTTTTTGTTGTCTATTCAAGTTTGTTATTAGTCATTCATTAAATTATCAAAACCCCATCTATTTGTAGGAGAGAAAATATGATTTTCAAGCCCTGAGAGAAATAACGATAAAGGAGTTAGGAATAAGCGGGAATATACTAATAAAATTTACAAAAAATTAGAGTTTCATTTATAATTTTATTTAATAACTTTATTTTGGCATATTTTTCTTATTTGCACAAGATTTCATGAACATTCATAATTCAAACATACAAAAAATAGAATTTGCTTAAATAATAAAATGCAATTGGTGGTAAATATTGAAAATATCTGGAAAAAAAAAATTATGGATAGATGAAAACTAGATAAAGACAACAGTAGCTTACAAAAAATAATAATTAGAAATAATCACATACATTTATATTTTCTTATTCTTTTTAATATTCATATGCATGAGAAAAATCATAATTTTTTTAATTTTTGTAATCAAAATTTTGACAAATCAAAGTTAGCCATACTATAATCAAAATTTTGATCTTTTTTATTTTTATTTTTAAATTAGATAGTTCAAATAGGAACAGTTTGTGAAAAATAAATAAATAGGGATATTTGATCATATTTTTTTATATGTGTAAACTAATTTTTATTTTAAATAATATTTATTGTATATATAAGTATTTTTGTACTTTATATCATGCTTTTATAAATGTGATGATGTTATAAAAAATATGACTTTTTATTATCTTTGATATTCATACATTATGATTTCATAAAAAAAAAATTAATTTTGTACCATCTATCTTATTAAAAAGTATCATGAATTAAATTTATGTTTACATAAAATTAAGAAAATTCATTCGCATAAAACATAGGACATATGCTTAATTTATAATGTGCATGGATGGAGATAGGACCGAGCCCATTTTAACCGAAATACTAAGAAGTACCTCCCACTAAAGCATTTATCCTCAGAGTCATTTTTCTTTCCTAACCAAAAGAATTAAAATATTTTAATGTTGTATAATTAAAACTTTAATATTTAAAAAAATAATAATCCTATAAATAGAACATATGAGCTATAATATTTCAAAAAGCATGAGTTATGAGAACTTTTTTTATTTTTTTTTAATCTACACATGCATCTAGATCAATTTATTAACATTCAAATCCCAAATTAATTTGGCTCACACATAAAGGTGTAAAGATGACATTGTTGAATTGATTAATCATTCATATGAGTATTATCAAACTTAATAAAATGGTCTAGAGTTAAAACGTAATACTAAAAACAATAATGGTGGATGGGATCCTCTATTCCCATTTGGTGTTACATCTCTTGTTGCACTCTTGGATGCTTGCCACGCATTCAAACTAACAGAGGGCTCTAATATGGGGTTAAAATACCATTTGTTCTTGCTAGAAGGAAAGTCTCTCGCTGCAACAAAAAATTTGGAAGGAACCTTATGTCCACCAAAGGAAAGAAATGAAGAAGGAAAGAAAATGGAAAAAAAAAAAACAGAAGAAGGAAAGGAAGATGAACAACTGAGAAGAGGAAATTAGCTCCACCGTAGACAATCGTTGACAATAGTTTCGACATCTCAAATAAAATTGAAATTTTGCTGCAATTTTTGATTTTAGTGAATTATTCTTTTCTTTTGTTCCAAATTTTTTCGTTTATTTGTTGATTTCTTCAAAAAATTGTTCTAAATCAAAAGATGTACTTGAATAGCACAAACTTAATTATAGAATTGCTTTGTTCTTTCTTCAGTTGGTGGTATATGCTTTAAATACCCTTTTTCTGATTACACATCTTAATTAACTTTGAATGGCAGAAACTTAAATATAAAATTATTTATGGACTAAATTTTTGTATGGAGTACCAAGAAGCAAATGCCATACTAACACAAGTAGAACTCTATAGTGCTTGGTTGAGATGGGTCTAGGCTGGTGATGTGGCTGAAAGTCGCTTACAGTGAAAAAGGTAGTATTTGGGATGAATTCGACTAGGGAGGTCGAGTGCTCAAAGTTGTATATCTCTTGAGGTCTGAGATCTGCAACCACAACCACATTAAACTAGCCGAGGTGTCCCCAGCTAAGGCACTCCG
>JACGDI010000656.1:1927660-1952372 GCA_014898725.1 Jacaranda copaia
TTGTTGCCAATACTTCTGGTCAAATTGTTATCTTTGAAGCCCTTCAAGCTCTCGTGCACTTTGCCTTTCCAAGATTTCCAACGTAAGTGCCTTTGTTGTTCTTATTCTTTTCTATCTTTCATTTGTAGAAACATGTCTACCAGCTCAGATTCTGATAACACTAGGTCAGAGAGTGTGGCCTATGAAGGGGAGACTGGGGTGGAGAGTATATCTCAAACATCTTGTGGGAGTGAATCGAGTTCATCTATGAGTGATAGCTCTAGCTCGAGCAGTTCCAGTAGCTTGAGCAATGTCAAGGTTGTTTCAGAGGGGGACGCCGACCCTAGTTATGTGCCTGCATCTTGGGGCTGATTGTTTACCCCTGACCACTACACCAAAATAACCTCTAAAATAATTGTTGCTGACTTAGTCCATATTAGGGCAATGTACCACATCCCTGAAGAGTATGAACTGATAGCACCAGGGAACTGGGGTAGGATGCATCAACCTCCCTGGGGGTTTATAACTGTGTTCGAAGAGGAGTTAAAATGTGGCCTTAGGTTTCTGCTCGCCCAACCAATAATCAACCTCTTACTAGGTTTAGAAGTCTGTATTACCCAATTACTCTTGAATTATTTTGCCATACTGTATAGTTTTGCCATGCTAATGCACTTATACCACTAGCCTGCATCATTTGCCAATTTCTCAAATTTATTCCACCTAACCATGTCTCGAAAGTTGGGTTGCACCAAAGAGTCTAATTTCTATTCCTGACTGCTCAACCCCGACAGAAGTTTTTGGTGTCCCCCGTCTCTTCTTATGGGCAAAAGTGGAAAAAATATTTCTTTTATGTTCGGGGGCTGGGGGTTCTTACCATTCCAAGGGGTTGGTGGAGAGGGCCTATGGAGATGCTCAAAAACCAAACACCTAGTTGGCCCAACACTTTCATCCGGGATTTGGTCGAATTTAGGCAAATAGAGGCCTTAGTTTTGATCGAAGAGAGGTGTTTGGTTTTGGCTAGCCTATCACCTATCCAACTCGACCTGCCTATGGGTGATCGACTAGGTAGAAATTTTTCGTCAACTATTTTGATTGACCACTAATCATTTTGCTTGATTATGATGTTTGCTTAATTTATTTGCCCATGCAGATTGTGATGAAATAATGGTCCACAGCCACAATGAATCCTAAATCTAGGTGTTCAAGGCTGAGGCACATTGTTGAGCTACTGCCGCTCGACGCGAAGATGCTGCTGAGCAGAAAGGTTCAACAAGGTTGATGTTTGCACCGCCCCCACCACTAATCGAGCAGGCCCCTAAAACCCAATTTGCTCGTCAGGAGAAGCCCGTACACAACAGTCTCGTGGGTTGGAGCAAAAGGCAAATGGTCAAACAGAGAGGTTCAGCACCAAAAAAGGCTATTGGGGGCAAGGGAAAACAAAAGGTTATGACAGGTTAAACCTGTTTGGCAAATTGGGTGACGGTCCGCTATTTCCGCTACCTCGACTGTTCCCTCATCGATTCACCACCAATTAAGATAAGGAGGTAACTGACTCAACCTTTATCATCCAAGGAGGGCTGACAGGTGTCAAGACTCTAAAGTGGATGACCTTAAGGCTTTTTGTGAATGACCAATGAAAGCTGATGAACCTTAGTTAGCTTGGGACAATGAAGGCGATGTTCTACTATTGCAATATGGTAAGTATGAGATCGATAGTCTCGACCATAATTTTTCTCTTACACACATATTGGTTTGAAAATAACATTGCTGTGTTTTAGATAGGTCAGATGGGCTACAACATGTATTGGCGATTTGAGATAACACTGGCTGCCAAGGAGAAGTTAGAGACAGGAGGGGAGATAGAAACATTGAAGGTATAGCTCGAGTCCTCCCAACTCCAAGTCAAATAGGTGAATAAGAAGATAGCCAATCTCCAAGAGCAGCTAGACTCAAAGGATCAACAATTAGTCCAGGCCATTGAGGATCGGAGCTGAATGGATAATATCATAAAGAAGGCCTAGCTGGATTTACAGATGAGCTTCAATTCTGGTCAAGCTCAAGGTCATGCAGAGGCAACCTGCCAAGCCAAAGAGGCCTTCTCTAACATCTGCCCAAGTGCGGCACGAGGCTGTTGAGCAGTTCGTGGTGAGCATAGCCTTTCAGGATGCCAATGCGGTTGCATCGCTTGACGATGCTTGTGAAGTATTTCACAGGGCTATCAAGCAGTTCGAGCACTTAGGCTATGCTTTCTAAGCTGAGTATAGGAGCTGAATAAGCCTCATGCTGAATGAGAGACTGGAGCCTTATCCCAAGCTAGAAGAAGGCAGCACCAAGCAGGCCTTGGAAGGCAGACCTATTATTGCGGCGCCCAATGCGCCACTGACTAAGGTGCGAAAGAAGAAGGCCGAGGTTGATGCTAGGCTAGAGTAAATATTCACTGAATTCGTGTTCACGGAAGACCTCGTAGCCTAAATGAAGGATGAAAAGGTCGATCTGGCGCAGTACATGTTGCAGTTGACTAACTTTATAGGCGACCTCCTAAGACCTTCTGAACCTCTGCGGGCAGTCTCTCCACTCACCTGTGCGGCACCAGAACTGGACTTAGACTGGGTTAAAGGCGGGCAAGAGGAGCCGGGCCAGAACTGGACCAGGATGAACCAGCTTTTTCTCTTTTTTTTTTTTTATTTTATTTTGTGTAACCTGCCAGAGAATGATGAATAAAGGCATATTTTCCCTTTCATTTCCATCCTGTTGTGTTATACATAGCCTTTGATTTCTGTTGGGATAATGTGGAAAATATTTGATTGCTTGTCGTATAGTAATTGTGTTACATGACAGTGTCGTCAATTGCTTCATATTCCTGGTTGACTATTTGTTCGACCCTTGGAGTTAATTGCCCATTAAAAGGAGTCATATTCTTTGCTAACTATGGGGTTGACAAAAATCAGATGGTTGACTAGAAAAGCTCGTTTGTCAGCGTGGAGGTCGATTAGAAATTTAGATGGCTAGGAGCTATTTAGGTGGTAACAAGGGGCTGCTTAGTCATTAACTACAGGATCAACTAAAGACTTGAATAGCTAGGAGCCATTTAGGTGGCAGCAAGGGGCTACGTAGTCATCGACTACGGGGTCAACTAAAGACTTAGACGGCTAGGAGCTATTTAGATGGTAACAAAGGGCTGCTTGTTTGTCGACGATGGGGTTGACTAAAAACTTGGATGGCTAGGAGTTATTTGAGTGGCAGTAAGGGGCTGCTTAGTTGTTAACTATGAGATCAACGAGAGACTTGGACGGCCAAGAGCCATTTAAGTGGCAATGAGGGGCTACTTAGTTGTCGACTATGGGGTCGACTAAAATTATTAAAGATAACAATCAAGCCAATAAAATTGCAACTTTATTCAAGCCAAAGGGTTGCAAAGATAAGTACTATACATTTTTAAATATAATACTTCCTGAGATTGTTGGCGTTCCACCGGCGGGGGAGTTTCTCTCCTTGCATGTTGGCTAGCCAAGAGGCATTGTGCTTTGCTACTTTGATAACAGAGTATAGCCCTTCCTATTTTGGTTCAAGCTTGCCCACATTTTTGGAGACCTCTACCTTTCTGAGGATAAGATCTCCAACATTGAAACGATGCTCTCTGATCCTTTTATTATAATTTTAGGCCATCTTTGACCTGTAGCGCTATATAGTATTATAAGCCTCCTATCAATGCTCATTGATAGTTTTGAGATCAAGCTTCCTCTCTGACATGTTTCTCAGTAGGTGGAAATAGATGACTCGAGCAGTATGTTGGATCAATTCTGAAAGGATGATAGCTTCCAACCCATAAACTAGGCTATAAGGAATATGACCAATGGCTGTTCAGAGAGTTATCTTGTAAGCCCATAGCACTCTGGGTAGGTCGTCTGCCCAATTCGCACTGGTGTCCTGAATTCTGATCTTCAATTGGTCGAGGACAGTTCAGTTGGTCACTTTGGTCTAACCGTTCAACTGAGGGTTGCTCATTGAAGTGACATATTGTGTGATACCCAAGGTTGCACACCAACCTCTTGTATTCTTACTTTGGAATTGAGTACCGTTATTCAAAATAAGGACCTTAGGCAGGCTAAAATTGCAAATAATATTTTTCCATATAAAATGTTTTACGGCTGTGTCCGTTATCTTAGGGATAACCTCGGTTTCAACCTACTTGGTAAAATATTCAACTGCTATAATTATAAACTTTAGCTACTATGTTAATTTTGGCAAAGAGCCCATTATATTGATTCCTCACTGATCAAATGGCCAGGAAATTTGGACATCAACTATTAGCACGGCCGACTGATGCGGCAGACTGAAATGGACTTGGCATGATGCACATTTGCGTACAGAATCCACTGAATCTTTCAACAATGTTAGCCAAAAATACCCATATTTGATTATTTTGTGGGCAAGAAACCTCCCTCAAGAATGGTTGCTACACACACCTGCATGAACATTCTGTAATACTTCCAACACCTAATCCTGATCCAGGCATATCAAAGGGGGTCTGACAAAGGATCTCTTGTATAACTGATCATGCTCATCGAGGGAGAATTTAGAGGCTTGACCTCGAAGGCATCGAGCCTCATTTCTATCGTCGGGGATAATGCCTTGGCTGTGATATAACTTTTTTATGGTCTGCCAAGAAACAATTGTCTTCTCAATTGTTGTTACCAGGTTATCATCAGAGAGTGCAATTGATGGCCTATCCGAGACCAAAAATGTGATTTTCTTATCTCTTGTTCCTCTGGTGGAGCTAACAAACTTGGAGAGAGCATCTGCTTGTTCATTCTCAAATCAGGGGACCTGGCTGAGAGTAGATCTTTTGAATGATTGCTGCAACCTCTTTACCTCGGCCAGGTACTGGGTCATCGATTGTTCTTTGGCTACAAAATTTCCCTCGACCTGCTCTCCTACTAACTAGGAGTCCATGATCACAACCAAGTGTTTGACCCCTCACTCAAGCACCATTCTCATTCCTGCCAGTAAGGCCTCGTACTCAACTTCATTGTTTGTGACTGTATAATCCAGTTTGATTGTAAAATCATACTCCTTAGCATCTGGGGAGTGAGGAGCGACCCTTATTCCACCTTCAGATGTGGTTGATGACCCATCGATGTGTAAGGTCTAAACAAGAGGGGCTGGGATACTCTTCTCAAGCAAGTCGACTCACTCTGTAATGAAGTCGGTAAGTACTTGCACTTAGATGGCCATTCAAGGTTGAAAATTGATATTGAACTCACCTAGCTCGATCGTCAACTTAGTCAATCTACCTGATGTATCGGGCTTTGCCAACACTTGCTTCAATAGTTGGTTGGTTAACACTATGATAGAGTGAGACTGGAAATCTGGTCTTAGCTTCCGAGTAGCGATTACTAAGGCTATCACAAATTTCTTAATTTCCAAATAATTATGTTCTAGCACTTGGAGTGATTACTGCAAGACTGGTCGATGGTTGCCATCCTAGGTCGATACCAGTACTAAACTAATCGATGCTTCAGAGACTGCCAAATAAATTTGAAGTATTTCTCCCAGCTCGGGTTTCACCAACATCGGGGGTAAGGCCAAATACTGCTTCAACTCAATCAGTACCCAATCACACTGTTCCGTCCATCAAAAACTCATTTTTTTGACATTCTTGAGAATTTTAAAAAAAGGAGGCTTTTGTTGGCCAGTCTTGTGATGAACCTTCCTAAAGCCACGATTTTCCCCATTAGCCTCTGAACATCCCAAATCATTCTCGGAGAGGTGATATCTAAAACTACTTGAATTTTCTGTGGATTCACCCCAATGCCTCTTTGGTTGACCATATAGCCCAGAAATTTTCCTCCTTGAACCCCAAATATATGTTTGTTCAAGTTTAGCTTCAATCCAAATGCCTTCAATATCCCAAAAGTATGATTGAGGTCGAGCAAGTGGTCTTGGGCTTTTTCTGTCTTGACTATTATGTCATCGACGTACACTTTCACAAATTTTCCAATCTCATCTTTAAACATGAAGTTAACTAACTGCGAATAAATTACCCCAGTATTTTTCAAATCGAACGGCATGACAAGGAAACAATAAAACCCATTAGAAACAGCAAAAAAATATTTTATCCCTATCCTCGAGTGCCATGAAGATCTGATGATAGTCTTAAAATGCATCCATCATACTTAACAATTCATACCCAACAGTTGAATCGACTAGTAAATTATCCAAGGCAGAGGGTAAGGATCCTTAGAGCATGCTTTATTCAAATTGGTAAAATCATTACACATCCGTCACTGTTCCTCAATTTTTGGGACTAGGACAACATTACAAAACTAGGAGGAATACTGAATTTCTACAATACATCCTATATCTAAAAGTTTTCTAACCTTCTCCTTGATGATTTGCGTCCTCTTGGCATTAAACGTCCCTATCTTTTCTCTGATTGGCTTGTATAAGGGTCAATGTTAAGGCGATGCACAATAATATTGGAGTCAATCCCTTGTAGGTTGGATGCCTTCCAAGCAAAGACGTCAACATTTTTCCTCAGAAAATTGACCATAAGACACTCCAAGTGGGGGCCCAAGTCTGTTCCAATATGGGATGTCTTTTTAGGGTTACAATGTTTGAGCTCAATGGTCTTAAACTCCCCGACGAGCTCCACTCTAGTGTCTTCCAACTTTCGCTTCTTGCTGACCTGGGTCTCTTTGGGTTCCGCTAAAGAAGGATCCCCCAAAGTCTTCAGTTGTGGTTGGGTTTTCTGCTTGGTTGGCTTGACTGAGATGTTGTAACATCTCCATGCCTCTTTCAGGTTTCACAAAAGCTCACCCGTGCCTGCTGGGGTCAAAAACTTGACTTTCAAATGATAAGTGAACATGATAGCATGGAAATCATTGAAGGCAGGTTGGCCTATGATGAAATTATAAGTAAATGGGGTGTTGACCACAAGGTAATTTAGCATTAATGTTCTCCTCCGAGGAGCCTCTCCAAAAGATGTAGACAAATTGATTGACCCCTCCGGTATGATCTCTGATCCCCCTGAATTTGACCAGCGGCGTGTACACAAGCTCGAACTTTAATTTGCCCATGTTTATCCTCTTTAGGGTGAATAAGAAGATGATATTTTTCAAGTTGCCATTGTCAATCAAAACCTTGCGCACCTCAAAGTTTGCAATTTCCACTGAGATGACCATCGAGCAATCTATCTTGTGATTGACATTCCTGCCGTCTAGGTGGGCTAGGTTGGCATTGGTAAATGAAATGGGTTATGTGCTTGTTGTCAGGTGAAAAGTTATCTCAACAGACAAAGCTTTATTAGACTCGAGCTTCTCTGTGTTTGCCTCAAAGTGGACTTAGAGTCTTCCCTAGTGGGAACTCCTGCAATCATGTTAATTACCCCTTTGATGGGTGGGTGATTCTCTTAAGCGGACTTTTTTCCTTTATCTTCTTTCCTGGGGCTAACCGACCTTTCTCTATGGGGAGTTCAGTCGATTTTTCCCCTTTTAATCTGAGCATCCACAACTATGTATTTTTTGAGGTGGCTCTGCCTGATTAACCTCTCAATCTCATCTTGAAAATTGAAGCACTCATCCATATCGTGTCTCTTCTATTTGTAGAAGTGACAGTATTTCTTTGATTTCTTCATGGCTTTAGTCTCCGTCAGCTTTCTAGGCTTTTTAAAGAGGTTAACATACTGGATGGCGAACAGGAACTCCTTCCTCGAGATGTTCAATGGCGCATAATCGTGGAAACACTTGATCAAAGATCAACCTCACTCCTTATGTTGCTGGTCGTCTCTCTTCTTCTTTTTCTTCTAGACTCCAGAGGATCCAAACTTGAGCCTGTTTATTTTCTCCTATGTTATGTACCTTTTGCCAGATCGAGCAGCTCCTCCATTGACCCGGGCCATTCTCGCACTAATGCATTTGCACATTCTATGTGTTTGAGCCCCGAGAACATGTCGATCAAGAACTCAATCCTGGGGTTATCTATTTTCAGGACCTCCGTGTTAAATCTAGTAAAAAAATCACAAAGGGACTCTCCCTCGCCTTGCTTGACGGTGTGGAGATGGGTATGAGAGAGCTTCCCATTTCTTTTGCTGGCAAACTGGTGCAAGAACTTGTCACACAACTAGTCATAGGAATAAATCGATGAAGGTTCAAGCTTCACGAACTAGTCCAGTGCGATGCCTTGAAAGGTGGTCACCAACATCTTGGCATAGATGTATTCATTGTGTCCATGTAGCTGCATCATGTGCTCAAACTATTTGAGATGCTCATTGGGGTCGGTAGAGCCATCGTACCTCGATAGACCTATTAGGACTTTGGCGTCAACGGTGATGTGCTCGTCAATGATATCCTAAATGAATGGGGACCCTCTCTCCCGATGAGATCTTTGAGGAGCATCCAAGTCTGGTGCTCTGTTGGTATTTCACCTTGAAATCTCATTGAGGTGCTTGTTCAGTTGCTGGACTTAATGGGATACTTCTTCCCATTTGTCCTGATCCGCCTGGGTGGCATTCTGATCAAGACTTGATCTAATATGCTTGGCTTTATCGCATTGCTGAGCTCGAATGGGCTGAGGTGCAAAGTTTGTAGACTCTTCTCTTTCTTCGTGGTAGTTATGCCTAAAGCGTTTGACCTTATCGCGCTGTATGGCTCAATTAGGTCTGACGTGATCTACCAAGTCTGCTATCTCTTTCTATATTTCTAGCTGTCTCTTTTCTTCCTGCGAGAGTCTAAGATTGATCTTGCGCTTGGCGGGCGACTGCTTGGATTCTCAACGGCTGCAACTGTTCTCAGGATACCTATTTTTTGGTGGGGGTAGTTGTGAAGTTGCACTGGTGGTGGGAATGGGCACTATAGTATGCTTATTCAAAGTGGCAGATAATTGGGTTGATATTTGTGCTGAAATCTACTTATTTATTAGTTGCATCCTTTGAGTTGCCAACAACAACACCATTTTATGCACCAAAATAATCAGCTCTAATGTGCTGAGTCAACATGTTAGTTTGTTAACATACTTTGGAGATCTCTTAGGAATATTAGAGCTTTGTTATTATTGTTAAGCTAATCCTTTACATACGTTAACTTGTCTCCCACAAGAAAGTAGGCTGAATGATAAATCTACTGTGCAAGTTATTCTTCCTCTATTCCCTTCTTCTACTGTCTCTTTTCTCGTTCTCCTCTGCTGTTTCTCTCCTTCAATTAGGTTCTTATCAATTTGTCCCTAATTCCTATCATTGTTCGAAAAATTAGACTGTTCATTGAACTGAAAAAATTTACCGATTTATGATTCACTGGTTCAATAGTTGGTTGGATCGTAATTAAACTACAATTAAATCATGACGTCATAATTATACAATATATATATTTGTATTATATATATATTACTTAAAAATTAATAAAATACCAAAATATAAACTATAAAGAGTTTAAATGATATTGTCTAATATCACAATCCAAATTTTTAAATATCTCAAGTTTAAAGTTTAAACAAATCAATAATTTAGCGATATTGGAGCCACTTCTCATCATCTTCTCCATTCTCATCAAGATTTTCATGAATTTGGTTACTATTCCCAGCACTACTTGGTTATTAGGGTGTACGTTAGCCTTTAAATACTACTTAGGCAAACAAGTAAAAAGAAAAAATTAATTTTATTAAAAATTAAAAAAAATAAACGAGAAAATTGCTCCGGTTCAATTGAACCATGAGTAGTTCACCGGTTCAACGGTCCGATCAACTGAATTGAACGATTTTCTCATAAAAGAGTTTTTTTCTTTTTTTTTTCCTTCTATTTTTTAAGGACTAGTTCATCATACGGTTCAATCGATGGAATTGGCTGGTCCGATCTAATTCCATGATTCCTATCTACAATTACTCTACAAACCATATTTCATCCCTCAATTTCAATTGTGCTGCTACGTGATCGAACGGATTGCGTCACTTTGTGCCATGGGCCTAAATGAATCTGGTGCCATTCATAGGAACTGGCATCATAGCCAATTCCACCCTCTTGGTTGCAACCGAACGACACAGGCCGTGATGCCGACATCGTAGTGTTCATCCGGGGCTAGGTGGAACCAGCACAATAGGAGCCTGCATGAATAGATATATATATATATATATATATATTGGACTCTTTAATTTTATTTATATGTACTTGTCTTTATAGTAATCAATCCAACATATTTTCTTTTCATCTTATCTTGTCCTTATTATCAAAATAATTATAATAAATATTATTAGAAAATTATGTCCATATATTTAAAAACACATGTGAATTTTTTCTGAATAGCCATATATAATGATGTTTTAAATATATATTACAATATTCAATACTAAATCAACTAGACATGAAGTTAGTTCAAGACAGAAGTTTATAAATTTATTACTATTTTAACAACTCTTTATCGAAAAATGGAACAATAAAAACTTGTGAATTTAATAATGACTAAAACAAAATATATCTTAAAAAACTCAACATTTTAAAAAATGATTTATATGTATTTTTTACAATATAATGACTAATACTAGCCAACTATTGAATTCTTTCATTTGGGATGATATTTGAAGAAGCTTTAATTTTTTAATTTATTTTTTGTCCTTCCCATGAATTAAATTTTTGTCAATCATTATTCAATAATGCAATTTTTATTTTATTTTTTGTTAATCAAAAATTTCTTTTTGATTTTTAAACAATAAATTTTAATTATTAATTTATGAAATAAAACTTAAAATATGATTCAAATAATTCATAGTGATTTATAAATTAATCTCCTCTAAATTGAGATAAATAAATAAAACTTAAATTACTTATTTAGTATCAGATTATTAATGGAGTACTTGTTTTCAATCTAAATTTAGGAAAAAGAAAAAAGCACTGTCTCATATATTGAATTTATTTATAATGATTCTTTCCTCACCTTCATCTCTTCTAAATTAAGCCAAAAATAGAAAAAGATTAGATTTTGATAAAATTTTAAACCTTTAAATAGCATTGTGTAAAATGAAAATACTATATTATTTTACAACTTTTTTGTTAGAAAAAGTGTGAAAATTATTTTTTTAAAAGTTTGCTAGTTTGTTTATTAATTTGTAAGAGATGGATTATAAATTAAGTTTGCTATTAATATAATATATACTTGAATTTTTAAATGAAGTTCATTGTTTGAAATAAAATTTTTTATTTTATTAATTATTTAATGTTTAACAATATGAAAAATAAGAACTTTCATTGTTGGATACTACATATTTAATGGAATATATACTTCGCACCTAGGGGTTTATATTTTGTAATGTATAGATGGAGACATATGAGTTAATGTGATATTTATCCAGTGAAATGTATTTATTGTTATTCTATTTTATATATTGATACAAAATATTTCACTATATTGTATTAATGTTATTATTAAAATCAAATAAATATTTTTAAGTTTAATAGTTTGAATTACATAACTATAATTCAACAACACATACATTTTTGAAAAAAATTCAAATCTTAATATAATATGATCAAGTTCAAGTTAATTATATAATGAGTGAATTGTATTTATTATGTAGTTGATGTATATTTTAACAATATTTATCATATGATTAAATCATGCAAACCTTCCTCATTCTCCATCACGCCTCAAATAAAAAATTTAATTTGATACTTCTAGAGGTTGTTTGATGAAAATAAATTTTATATATATTTCAATTCTATTGCCTTTTAAAAATACTCATTGAAAGTTAGTAATTGCACAATCATAATCATTGAAAGTTACTAATTGCACAATATTATTTTAATTGAAAAAATAATTTATTCAAAAAGACTACTTAAAGAAATAAAATTTTAGTTGATTCTTTTTCACGGCTTTTAATAGAGCTGTCAAATAAATGTTTTCTTCCCTGTTGACCTAATTTTTTGTCTTTTTATTCAAATAAATAATGCTAAGAAATTTTTTAGAATTTGTGATACAACATGAAAGCATCTTTTGCTATTAGTTTTCAAGAAAATAAAATGCACACATCATTATATGTAAAATTTAACCAAAATATATTTTAGAAATATATATAAAAACACAAATAAATGAAAAAATAAAAAAATTGAATAGACTTAGTTTATTCTTTTTCATTATCCTATTAAGTAGAACATTACATATGAGTTTGACATTTATTTGAAATATAATAAATCTTTTTCTCTTTTTATTTTTGAGAAAAAACCCACACTTGTATGAATGCATTTAATGAAATATTATTCTTTTTTTTTTCATCAAATTAAACATATGATTGTAAGACTTAATCTATCCTTATCATTGTCATATTAAATTTACTATTACATTTGAATTGAACAATACATATTTTGACATATAAAAAGTATTGGTTTTCTTATTTTTTGGAGAGTGTATAGAAAGAATATCTATACAAATGTATTTATGAAGGATTGTTTTTTTATCATCAATTGAATTTTTTTTAATTAATTTCAATTCATTATTATTTTTTATGAGAATAATTAAAATAAATTTAATTTTTCCATAATTTACCACACTACCATATGTAATCTATATTGACGTGATAGTAATACTCTCGTTAGATTGGCATAAAATTAATTGCTTAATTTTAATTTAATTGCTATTTTCTATATATATATATATATATTTGTTGTGTAGAAAATTTTGATTTAATCAATTATAATTATTATTTTGTGAGTCTAATTAAAAATAAATTTAATTTTATTGTGATTACCATTAAACAGTGGGTATTAAATATGATAATTTGAAAATATGTAATTACATTTGCTAAATAAATTTTTTTATTTAATTAATTTAATATAATTCTTATTTTGTATAACTCAAATTAAAATATATTTATTATATAACAAATATAATAAGTACAATGATTACATTTTATGTATATACATTATTTAAAATAAAAAATTTAATTTATAAGTCTGGATATAATGTATATACATTTCATGTATATACATTATTTAAGTTGAAAGACTTGATTCAATTTAATTATAGATATTATTTTTTATGAATTTAATTAAAAATAAACTTAATTTAATTGTAATTACCATTAAACCAAGTCTATATATAAAGATTACTATTAATTTTCATAACACTATTACTATTTACAGGATATTTTATTAATAATTTATTATACTACCCTTATCCTTATTATCTTAAACTCTTACGCTCTCTCTTTTAGGAAAAAAGCAAACTATATGAAATAAAAACACAATGCATCTGACTCAAATATAAAATAAAGGATTACGTTCACACATCTACAAATTTTATTCAACGTGCTTAAATTCAAATGCTCCAAATTTACTTAAAAAATAATTTCTTTTTTATAAAACAATTTAAGTAAATAAAAAATAAAAAACCAACAAAAAAAGAAAATACTCAAGAATCCTTCTATAAAAAAGTCACTACAACAAATTGCACTTCATGTAACTAAAATTTTGATAACAAAGGTAAAATTCGGTACTTATATTAGATTTATTGTAGCAAAATTGATTTGTTTGTTACAAATAACATATTCTTGAGTAACAAAGTAAAATTTTTGTTACCTTTAACTCAAAGTCGTTACCTTAAATTTTTCATATTCGTAACTAAATAATAATTCATAACGAAAAATGTTATTTTATTACATATTACATTTTTCATCATATAAGAAGATATATTTGTAACAAAATTTAGTACCTTTTGTAACAATAATATATTTGTTACAAATAAAATATATTGTAACAAAGTTTTTAGTTACTAAACTTTAATTAACTTCTCTCCAAAACTCATTCCCTCCAAATATCAATTGTACACATATGGTAACAATGATTTTCATTACTAATTATAAATGAATATTAAATTAAATTTTTACTAATACTTGCGGGTTGGCTTTTATTCAAGAAATGGACTTTGCAATAATGTAAAGAATTTGTTAATTGGGTTTAACTAATTTTTTTAGTGAATTATTACTGAATTGGATTTTATTTTGTAGAATGAGCTTGAAGAAATTTGAAGTGAATAATCCATTAGTTGTGCTAACTTCTTTAAAATATTGGGCTTTATAATTTTTTTGTAAATTATTTAATGAATTGGGAGTTTTCATTTATGAAATAGATTTGACCAAATTTATAGTAAATTAATTGGTGAATTAGGTTTTATTTTAAGAGTTGATCTTGAACAAATTTGAAGTGACATAAATGATGAATCGGGCTTTCTTCAAGGAATTGAGCTTATTTTTTATTAATTGGGCTTCATGTTAGTTCAAATAATTGATTATTTTGAGTTGACAAGCTTTTTTTTTTTTTAAACTTGTTGGGCTCAATTGATATTTTAGTGAATTGGCAAATTACGCTTCATATTAATTTGAAGAATTTGATAATTGGGTTTTACCAACTTCCTTTTCATTAATTGAGCTTTAATAATTCTCCCAGTAAATTAGTGAATTGGATTTTAAAATAAATTAGATATGATATTAACTTAAAGAATTAATTAATTGTGCTTTTACAACTTTTCTTTTATTAAGATGAGTTCACCAATGTTTTAGTAAATTAATGTCAATTGGTAAAGAAATTGCGGAGTTGATTAATTGGCCTTTTGCAACTCTTTTTTTTATTAATTGGGCTTCACTAAGTTTATAATGAATTGGTGTCATTATATGGGTGGCAATTTGAGTGGGTCGTGCAGCTTCAAGTTGGGTTGAAGTATGAGTATAATGTTAATTTTCTCAACTCAATCTGATGATAACTTGAAAATACTTAACACTAACCCAACCTGAATCGTATTAAGTGAAGTTTGGGTAGACTTGATTTTTATTTAGTTAACTCACCAACTCAAATCCACCCAATCCAACCTGCCATTCTAATTTGAAATAATTATTTCAAATATTTGTTTTAATTTCAAATTCTATTGCGAAAAAGAAATATATATATATATATAATAACTTCTTTATGTTTTAAAAAACCACGCATACCGCCTCTTCCTCCGTATATGTTGTCTATTTAATATAATTTTAATATAAAAAGATCAATTTACCCTCAATCATTTCACATATTTACAATTCAACTTAGATAACTTTTTATTATCATATTTTATTATTTTCTTTCTTTTTCATTCTTTTATTTTCTTTTTATTCTCAGTTTTTTCTTCTTCCATTATTTAACATATTTCTCATTTTATACATATATATAAATTTATCATTATTTCTCATTTCTCATTATTTCATATATTCTCATTTTATACATATTTATATATATAAATTTATCTATAAAATTTTAAATAATTTTTATTTTTATCTTTTTCCTTTCTAATTATTCATACATGTATACTTATTTTTTCTACTTATACTTATTCACATATATAATATACATATATATAATTTTATCAATAAAATTTAAATTACTTTTATTTTATTTATTGATTTCTTATTTATTCATTTATTCATTCTGAATTAAATAATATCTAATATTTATAAAAATATATATAATATAATTTTTTATTCATACTTATATACATATATATAACTTTCAATAAAATTTAAAGAAGATTCATAATATTTTTTTCAGTTTATATATTTATAAATTTATCATTATTTCTCATTTCTCATTATTTCATATGTTCTTATTTTATACATATGTATAAATTTATTTAATGAATTTGGATGGCAATGCCATTTTGTTTCCCTCCAACTTTGTATTCCCTCCAAAATTTGGCCCATAAAAAATGTTAACAATTGTTTTTATTATTAGTTTGACATAATAATTTGATTTGATTTCTTCCAAAAATTTGATTCCCTCTATTAATAATAAATTCTCTTCATTTTTTCAATTCCTTTTAATTTTAGCTCCTCCATTTTTTTTGTATATATAATTTATAACAAACTTAATTTCTTTTATCTTAGATTATATGAAGAATTGACATATAATTTTTTAAATTATTAAATGAATTTCTATTATAGTTAAAATAGTTAAATAACATATAATTTGGACTTATAAATTTTGGTGCTTAAGAATTTAATTTTTTATTATAATTTATTATAATATTATTTTAGAAAAATTCTAAAAACTCCTTAAAATAAATAATTAAAGATTACATACTTGAATAGCAAAAGAAAAAAAAGAGATATCTAGTTTACTATAGTACTTAATGAAAAGAAAACAGTCCCTCAAGTTAAGCATATTAATGTTTCATTTCATTTTTTAATCATTGTATTGGCCAATTAAATATTTTTATAACTTATATATATTTATATGTTAATTGTGTGTGTTTTACTATATAAATTGTTAAAATGAAGATAAATTTTATGGCTTAATATAGTGTAAGAAAAGTATTAACTTAAATATATTATTAAATGTAATGATTATTAACTTTCATGGATTTGAACAAGATGTTCTTGAGAATTAATTGGTCCATTTATTATATTTCCTTAAAAAAAAGTAAGTTTTCCTCAAAAAATGAATTCCCCTATTATTTTTTTTATTCCCTCTAAATTTTTGCTCCTCCCTCCATTTTGTGTATAAATAGTATATACAAAATTTATTTATTTTATCTTATATTATAAGATGGATTATGACGTATTATTATGGGGATTAAAAATTTAATTCTATTCTTTGTTATTATTTATTAGGACGTTGTTGTTGAACAAAAAATATTTAGAAAAATTATTTATAAATTCTAAAAACTTTAGTCTTTATGTGTAATTAATTTTATTTTAAAAAATAAAATATTCTGTACTAATAATATATTGACGTGGACAATTCGAACATGCATTTATTGAAAATTTTCTATACTTGATTAATGCAAATTGTTTGGAAATTGATCAACTTGTATAACTTTAATATAGTAGAAAATTTTGACATTATTTTGAAATACTCATGACATTGTGATGTAAACTTAGTGATATAGTTATAAGTTTAATAAAATTATTTTTTATCTCCATATTTAATTAAATATTTGAAGAACTGTTATCATCCTTAACAAATTTATAGACGTTGGTTGAAAATTTATATTAAAATTCAAAGATATCCTTCAAAAGCTATTTTGATTATTTTTCAAACAAAAAAACCCTTGAACTTATTTGTAACTTTAACATGGGGGTTTAACTTTAATATTATTTAAATTACTCAGAATAAATTTAAATATTTTATTAATAATTTTTAAATATTAAATAATCTTTTAATTGAAGTTGGATTAAAAAAGTAAAAATTTAAAATCATCGACATATCTAAAGTAATTTAATCAAATTTAATTAAACATATTTATTAATAATAAATTGAAAATAAAAATCAAATCCATCTCTTAATTAAATATGATTTTATTTATAAGTTACATCTCAATAATATTAAAAGATAATCATATCTAAAATAATTTACTTAGATTAAGTTGAATGTATTTATTAAATTTTAAAAAAATATATTAACTAAAATAAATAATTTAAAAATAAAAATAAGATCTAAAAATATCATACTAACAATAGTAATTTTAAAATATCAATTTTACCCTACCATCCCAATAAAAAAGTTATTGATATAATATCTTTTTTTCTCCTAAAATACAAATAAATAAATAATTTTTTTTCAATTCATTTTCCACCTATCACCCAAAATACAAACAAACAACTATCACATTTCCCGACCCAACTTCCAGAAAATTATTTTGCTAAAATATTTTGACAAAATGCTCCAATTCATAAACAAACAAGCCCTAATTTAAACTAATTTCATTAAATTTATTAATTAATAAAAAATAAATAAGTCAAAAAGTGTGATATCTAGGGTTTGAACCCTATGGGACCTTGATGTGTGTATATATAAATAAGAAAATTAAATTTATTTAGTAATCAAAATAAATAATTTAAATAAAAATAAATTTAAAATTTTATCCTAACAATATAATTTTAATAATTTTAAATAAATAAATATTTTTAATTATTTTAAAAAAATAATGTAATGATTTTAAATAAAAATGCATAAGTAAAAAAATCAATTTAGGTTAATTTGATTAAAATTCATTAATTAACAACAAATAAATAAGTAAAAATATATCAACAAAATTGCAATTTTCATCCTGTAATTTTATCAAACTAGTGTTTTTGCCCTATATGTTCAAAAATTACAACTTTGGTCTTATAAGTATCGAAAAAGTGATAGTTTTAGTCCTGCTTTGCCAAAGTCGGCAAAACTCGCCGGAAAAGTTGATGTGGCTCATCGGCGTGTGGCAACTTGGAGGCTTTGCTTAGTTGGCAAGCCTAGTAGGCATTTTTTGTCTTTTTCTTGCTTAGTTGGCAATGTCTTTTCTTTTTTTGTAATTTCAAATATATTATATACACACACATATATATACACATCTATTTATATATATATATATATTTTTATATTATATATCATCATTTTTCCTCTAAAATATATAAAAAAATAAATTTTTCAAAATACCCTCTACTATACTTCATTGTCCCCAATAAATTTTAAAAAGATCAATTTACCCTTAATCATTGCACATATATATAGTTTAATTTAAATAACTTTTTGTTATCATGTTCGATTTGTTTTTCTTTTTTTTCATTCTTTTCTTTTCTTTTCTTTTTATTCTCATTTATCTCTTTTTCTATTATTTCCAATATTTCTCATTTTATACATATATATAAATTTATCATTTTTTCACATATCTCATTATTCATATATTCTCATTTTATACACACACATATATAAATTTATTTATAAAATTTTAAATAATTTTTATTTTTATCTTTTTTCTTTCTAATTATTCATACATGAATACTTATTTTTTTTATTTATACTTATTCACATATATATTACAATAAGCATATATATAAATTTATCAATAAAATTTAAATCACTTTTATTTTTATCTATTTTTCTATTTATTCATTCCGAATTAAATAATATTTAATATTTATAAAAATATATATAATATAATGTTTTATTCATACTTATATACATATATAGTGTGTATATATACACCACAAGAAAATAAGTTAATCGCGGCATAAATTTTGTGACGGTTTGTCTCAACCGCTACAAAATATTAATTTGACGGTAGTTAAATGACAATTTATTCAACCCGTTGTGGAATTCATAATAAATGGCGGCGATTAGTGTAACTGTCATTGAATGAATAACTTCGCGTTGGTTTTTCTACACAATTGCAATTAATAATATTCTTTCTTTTGCTTATTAGATTGCCCTTTGTTTTTTCACTTTAAAAGGTTTTGTTCATAATTTTTTAAATATATATATATATATGTAAAGCCAATTAGTTTTGATAAATATTTTTTTATAAATTTCTAAAATAAATTGATTTATATTATAAGCTCTTCTACAACATGTAAAGATGTATTTATTTATTTTTAAAATTTGAACATACTCATGTAATAATCTAAACCGCATGAATTTTAAGTTCGTATTTTATTCATTCATTGCAAGGCTTATTTTAAAAGATAAAATCTGATATTTTTATAAGCATAAAAAAAATTGTAATATCATTTCATTAAAAACTTAGCCAAACACCCACTTAGTCTATATTTTTACTTATCTATTAATATTATATATTTTGATCATTGGAATGAATTATTATAGTATTTTCTTTATCCAATACTCATAAATGCAAAAATATTGCTCCTTTACCTAACAATTTATATGTACATATATGTAATAAAATTTCTTTGTTTCATGCAACTATATTATATAATTATCCCACACTTTCTATTTATTTCTTTTAGTTCACTATTCGATACTCTTATTTTATTTATTCAAATGAAAATTACTATTTTATTTTTAAAAATAATAATATTATTCTAAAATATTCCAATAATCATTAATTTTTAAAACTTATTTTTAATAGTGTAAAAAAATTCACACCTTTTACTCTTCTGACTAATATTTTTTATTATTTTATTTTATTTACATTAAGAACTAAGAGTATAAATAAAATGAGACGATTCATGAACAGTTCGTGCAATTAGTTAAATGAGCCAAACCAAGTATAATAAGTATAAGTATCTATGCACATACCTATATTAACAAAGGTTAGTAGTAGCCAAGATGGCAAAGCTCTTGTTATAGGCTAGACCGGGTGTGGGTTTGAGTCTCCATTTCAACAGATTTTGAATTTCCATTTCTAGCGGATAGGTTGGGTAGCTGTGCAGCAGGTCAGGCAGGTTGGGCTAGCATGTAGTGGGCACACTGTGGGTCAGGTAGGGCAGCTCCACTTCCAACATGCAGGGCGGAGTTGAGAGGGTTGAGCTAGCACTCTATGTGGGTTGAGCACACCGTGGGTAGGTCTATCGCGTCGCAGGTTGGGCAAGTTGAGCTAGCACATTGCAGGTCGAACTCATGCATGCGGGGGCATGGTAGGCACACCATGGGTTAGGTGGGCAACTCCATTTCAAGTGTATGGGGATGGACAAGGTAGGTGAGCCTCAAGTCGGGCCATGTGTTAAATGTAATAAAATTTATATATTCTTTCATAACAAATCTCTTAGTTATCTATTCAATTAGTAATGAAATATTTATTTTTAAATTAAAATATTATTTAACTATTTATAACAAAATATTTTGTTACATAAACAATTAGTAACCATACTTAATTAAATAAATAATATCATTATATTATGCATTGGTAACGAAAAAATAAAATGCAATAAAATTGCCAATGTTTTAGTAACTAAATATTTTGTTACATTATAAAAATCTATTGTAACTAATTGTAATACCCCTAAAATTTTATTTATAATATACGATTTTATCGTTATTTGAAAATTTTATGAATCTCACATTATTAATTATTTTAAGTGGGTTAAATTATAATTTTTGTAGACTTAATTGTGTATGCTTTTGATCAATTTGGGGTTAATCGTAATTTTCTAAAAATTTGGGGTAAAATTACATAATTTAAAATTATAAAAAAAATGAAAATGAAATGAAAAATCAGATTTTTGGATGGGCAAGGCCTCTTTTCTTCCCACTTTTTTTTTCCTTTTTCCTTCTTTCCTTTTCTTCTCCCTTTTCCTCTCTTTTCCTTTCCTCTTCACCAAAGCATCACCACCATTTTCGGCCATTTTTTCGGCAGCCTTTCTACCACTCCAAACCAACCAAACTCATCCCCTCACCACAACTAACACCCTCCATGCCTCAAAATCACCAACTGGGTGGCGGAGCAGTAGTGGATGGAGGAGAACTGAGAGGTGCATGTCACGGCGGTCGCCGAGTTTTTCCTTTTTTGATGACCATTCTTCATTCCGAGGGAAGGGTTAGGAAGCTCTTGATGAGAGGAATGCAGCAGTACCATTGCATGGAATTTCTGATGACTGCATGGCGATGATTGGAGCTCATCGGAGAAAGAAGAAAGTGGCAATTTTTGGCCCGTTTCGATGTGTATACTGCTTAGAATTGGAAATGAAATGTGGCATTGGAATCCTCGCGAAGAGAGGAACAATCTAGTGGTAAAGTTTTATTTTTTGATAGCGGTGAATGGCAGCCAATGGCGGCAGAGAGACAATATCCTTGTCTCAATGCGGTGATGTCCCGGTGCTTTCAGTTGGTGATTCTGAGCTTCTGTTAGTGAAATTAGATTTTATTTGATTATTGTATATTATATATATGTGCATGCATGCTTGTAGTTGTTAGTTTTGTTCGGGTCGAGCCTTTGAGTTGATATAGGTATTTCAATGATTATTTTCCTATGTGAGGAATAAGGTAATGGTAAATATGATTTTGGACTCGTATATTGGTTAATAATAAGTTGAATATAAATTTTGAATAAGGAATTAGTATAAGTTAAATTATGTTGGAATGGGAATTTGACTAAGGATTTATGCATGAATGTTGAATCTGGAGAAGTTTGACTCATGGCATATTTTCTTGATTAGGTGACGACGAGCTAAGCACCAATGAGCAGTAAGATCGATTTTTGGTTGTTGCTGTTTGGGACTGCAAGAGAAGAGGGTCTCTTATTCTGGGTATTGCTATGTTTAACTTACTCTGATATTGTTGAAAACCCCTGTGAGGTTCTCCTACTCTGGGTATTGCTTTGATAAGTTAATCTAAATTATTGGAAACCCCTATGATGGTCTACCAATCTGGCATTATATTTCTTATCTGTGGTTGTAATAAGCCCCTGTGTGGGTTTCTCTATTTCTGAATCTTATTCTGATCTATATTTGGAATCTATTTACTATTTGTTATTTATTATCTGATTTGAATACCCTTGTGAGGGTTATCTCTGATGTCGATTTTCTTTTTTGTCTGTTCTAGCACCCAGAACTTTTGTCTGTTATCTATCTATCTCATATATGTACTGTCTGTATTGTATCTATTGCCTTGTCAGCATATCTATTATCAGCTCTGTATTCATTGGTTGTGCTGGCTTATCTATTCTATTTACTGTTTTCTATTGCTATAATGACATACTATTCTATTTTGTTTCGATCTGTTGATCTAAAACTGACAGCGCAATAGGGATTTCCCCCTGGGCATCTATATTAGCGGCTATTTTGTTATCTATATGGTGATATGTGGGCTAAGGGCCACACTGGGTGATTTGTTTGGTTATGTAGAGGCATGTTAGGGATTTTTCCCCTGGATTTCACCTGTACGCTAGGGATTTCCCCATGGGTGCCAATTGTACGCTAGGGATTTCCCCTAGGTATGGGTGATACGCTAGGAATTTTTCCCTAGGTATTAGCAGTGTGCTATACAGTTCGTATAAGCATTTGCCACATATCAAGCTATTACACTTAGATAAATTTTCTGTCTATCTGGTATAAGGTGAATCCGCAATGCATGTCTTACAGCTTTTTCTTGGAATGCATATGCTTTGGGTTTGATTTGCCTAAATGATTTCTGTCTACCTATAATCTGTTCTTGGAGCAATAAGGCAAGAGAGTTTTCTATTTTCTTTTCAGTACTGTCTGCTTGTTTTTCTGAATTCTGTTATATTCAATTTGAAAAATTATATCTTATCGAGTTGAGTTTCTCCTCGGTAAACATTGTTGTTACTTGAACATATCCCTCATTAAGTCTTTGGACTTACCCCCTATATTTCATAATCTTTCAGACAGGGATGGGCTTTAGTGGACATCAAGTTGGAATGACATATATATATATATTTTAGTAGGACTGGAGCTGATATTAAGTATGGAATTTGTAACTGTTTAGTTGATCTTATAAACTTTGTGATGTACATATTTTGTTTGAAGTTTGTAGTATAAGATGAAATGATGGTTTAATTTGTCAAAGATTGTAATATAACTTAGTTCCCTAAACTCTTTTGGTATTTCCATTTTGTGGTTTGTTAGGTATTGTTGGAGTTGTATCAGTATTAATTTTGAGATGTTTGAATTTATGGGTCTACGGTTGAATTATAACTCTAAGATATAAGTTTAAATTAGAGTAGTACCTCAGCTTAGGTGCTATCCTTAGAGAGGGCATTACGGGTGTGGTATCAGAGCCTAGGTTTAGATAACCTAGGTGTGAACGTGTGATAGAACCCTCAGCAACCTCTATTTGGGTTATTTAGAATATGAACTTAAGGTATTGACAGGATTGTTAAGTCATAGTATGACCAATAGAGTAATAGGATCCTAAGGCTTGGATTTAGACTTATATTGCTTGATTTTGTTGAGATGAATTCTTGAATTGTTGCAAGATGGCCAATGGATTTGATAAAGGGAAGGCGCCTACAAAAGACCAAAATAACAAAAACCTAGAAGATGAGAGCAAAGAATTGAAAAAGAAAAGGAAGAATCTCAAGAAGATTTGCAGGACTTTGGAAGAGAAATGTTATTACCAACATGAGCATCTTCATCAGGTTCAAGAAGAGGTGCGTACTTTGAAAGAAATGTTGGGTGCTCAAGATTATCTGCATGATCGAGTCAAGGGTGATCTAGAATGGGAGCATTTTCGAGTTAATATCTTTGAAGCACAAATCTAAGAGCTTCAATCCGTTTGGGCTAATGTGGAGGCAATATTTTAGGCCTTGCAGTCTGATTATAGGAGATCAAAACAGGTTCCTCACCCAATCGTGGATGAGATGGGTTGAACATTGGACTACTACTCCAGAGCTATCAATCAGGCCATTGGAATTGGTCTAGGGATAGGTATAAAGGCTGGTCTTTCAGGCATTTGCCAAATCCTTGCTCTTAATCAAGGATGACAACAGCAAGAACAAGCTTCGAGACCTAAGAAAAAACTAGAAGCCAAACCAAAAGAGGAGTCTAAGGAGAAACTAGAAGAAGTCCCTAATGTAAATGTCAACCCAAAACCTCCAGTCTTAGCACCACTTGAGATAGATGATGAAGAAGATCAGTGGAAGAAGATGAGATGAATGAACTATCTGATATCACTGATGATAAAGATGATTAGATGTGAGTCTTAGCATTGTAGTATTTTATTATGTTGACAAGCTGTATTTAATGACTCCTAATATTCAACCTTTGTAACTGCAGTGGACAACTTTATGACCATGACTGATATCTTTGTCACTTTTCCTTTGAACGTCCTATCATTTTGTCTTCGATTGGGTATTTTGTTAGTATGGCTAATTTTGCTACCTTAGATTGTATATACGCTTTTGTAATATGCTATTGCTAACCTCTATTATGCTAATGTATGACTCTTTGGGAAAAATTATTTTTAACCTTTCTTTTTTGTTATGAATTTTGAAAGTTTACTTAAGCTATATTATTTTCTTTACTAAAACTTAAATTATTGAAGGGGTATTGAGAATTA
>JACGDI010000656.1:1955516-1982437 GCA_014898725.1 Jacaranda copaia
TAGTTGTTAGTTTTGTTCGAGTCGAGCCTTTGAGTTGATATAGGTATTTCAATGATTATTTTTCTATGCGAGGAATAAGTTAATGGGAGATATGATTTTGGGCTCGTATGTTGGTTAATAATAAGCTAAATATAAATTTTGATACTGAGAATTATTATAAGTTAAATTATGTTGGAATGAGAATTTAACTAAGGATTTATGCATGAATGTTGAATTTGGAGAAGTTTGACTCGTGGCATATTTTCTTGATTAGGTGATGATGAGCTAGGCACCAACAAGCAGTAAGATTGATTTTTGGCTGTTACTGTTTGGGACTGCAAGAGGTGAGGGTCTCCCACTCTGGGTATTGCTTTGTTTAACTTGCTCTGATATTGTTGAAAACTCTTATGAGGGTTTCCCACTCTAGGTATTGCTTTGATAAGCTAATCTAAATTGTTGGAAACCCCTGTAAGGGTCTACCAAGTTGGTGTTATATTTCTTATCTGTGGTTGTAATAAGCCCTTGTGTGGGTTTCTCTATTTCTGAATCATATTCTAATCTATATTTGGAATCTGTCTGCTATCTGTTATCTGTTATTTGATTTGAATACCCCTGTGAGGGTTATCTCTAATGTTGGTGTTCTTTTTTGTCTATTTTGGTGCCCAAAACTTCTATCTGTTATCTATCTATCTTGTATCTATAATATCTATATTGTATCTATTACTTGTCAACATATCTATCGTTAGCTCTGTATTCATTGGCCGTGCTGGCTTATCTATTCTGTTTACTATTTTCTATTATCTTGATGGCATACTATTCCATTTTGTTCTAATCTGTTGATCTGAAACCAACAGTGCGCTAAGAATTTCCCCGTAGGCATCTGTATGAGTGGTTATTTTGTTATCTGTATGGTGATATATGGGCCAAGGGCCATATTGGACGATCTGTTTGGTTATGTAGGGGCATGCTAATGATTTTTCCCTGGATGTCACCGGTATGTTAGGGATTTCCCCTTGGGTATAGGCAATACGCTAAGAATTTTTCCCTAGGTATCAGTGGTGTGCTATACAGTTCGTATAGGTATCTGCCACATACCAAGCTGTTACGCTTAGGTAAATTTTCTGTCTATCTGGTATAAGGTGAATCAGCAATGCATGTCTTACAGCCTTTTCTTGGAATGCATATGCTTTAGGTTTGATTTACCTAAATGATTTCTGTCTGCCTATAATATGTTCTTGGAGCAATAAGGCAGAAGAGTTTTCTATTTGCTTTTCAGTACTGTCTGTTTGTTTTTCTGAATTCTATTATATTCAGTTTGAAAAATTATATCTTATCGAGTTGAGTTTCTCCTCAGTAAACACTGTTGTTACTTGTAAATATCCCTTACTTAGTCTTTGGATTTACCCCCCTATATTTCATAATCTTTCCTATAGGGATGAGCTCCAACGGATGTCATGTTGGAATGATATATATATAGTTGTTTTGTAGTAGGATTGGAGCCAACATTAAGTATGGAATTTGTAGTTGTTTCGTTGACCTTATAAACTTTGTGATGTACATATTTTGTTTGAAGTTTGTAGTATAAGATGAAATGATGGTTTAATCTATCAAAGATTGTAATATGACTTAGTTCCCTGAACTCTTTTGATATTTTCGTTTTGTGGTTTATTAGGTATTGTTGGAGTTGTATCAATATTAATTTTGAGATATTTGAATTTATGGGCCTAGGTTGAATTGTAACTCTGAGATATAAGTTTAAATCAGAGTAGTGCCTCAACTTAGGTGTTGTCCTTAGAAAAGGTGCTACACGAATACACTTTTTTGTTACCAATATCATTTTTTGGTAATGATACATTTCGTTGCCATAAGTCCAATATTCATAACGAATCATAAATTTTGTTACTAAGACTTTTTGCGACAAGCTTTAGGGCACTAAACTTAAGTAACAAAAAATTCATTACCAATATTTTAGGTAATGAATTTCAGTGTTATGGTAACAAAATTATTCGTTACTAAAATTGTAATTTATTGTAGTGAGTGTATTTAAAGTTGTTTATATATTTATATATAAATATATATGTGTGTGTATAAAGGTCTCTCCCAAGTCCCATCATCTTTTCATCCTCTCATCGCCGCAGCAATTCCCATCGTGCCACCATTATCACCAGCAAGATGATGAAAAAGACCAATGAGAGCATAAACAATAGGCTGCCCCTTGTGATGATTAGAGTGGAAACTACACTCTTGGTTACAAGACTGTTCTCAAGACCCTCAGTAACTCCAAAGGTAAATTGATATTAACATATATCTAACAACTGCCAACAACTAAGGAAGTCTGAGATTGAGTTGTAAAATTCAGCATATTTATATGTCAAATTTATAATTATTGAATAAGAAAATTGAGTTTAAATTGAGAAATGATTTAAGAACATTTTAGTGGATAGAACGAGTCTATCCACGCTGGAGAAAAGGATGTGAGTGTGTAAATAAAATAGTAAAGTTTATTTTTAATGTATTCTAATGGACAAACCCTTATAGAAAAGTTAGCTCAAAAGCTAGAGCTATGACTTGAGCTCATAACTCTTTAGTGGAGCTGCAACTCTTCATTAAAAGAGTGAGTTACGGGATTTTATCTTATAGTTATATCCTTAAAAGAAAGAATTATGATCCTAGTGAAGAATCCTGCCTTACCAACAAAATTATATTGTACAACTATAAATAAGAGTGCCTAGAATAAGCCCAAACCACTGAAAATTAGAAGCATACGTACTAACATTTTGTCTCACTACATTGCACACTTATACACTGACCATTAAAGAAGAGTTTCAAGCTAGTAAAGTTCGCCAGTTCCATTCTATTGGAGTACTATTTTAGACTGGAGGAGAGCCGTTACATCTTGTGAGGTTAATTGTCAGGAGTCTTCTAACACCATGTGAGAGGCAATATTACCTTAAGGTGATTGTTGAAATGATAGGCCTCAGCTAATATAATTTTTTGTGTTGCATTAAAGTAGGCTTTTCTATTCATTTCATTATTCAATAAATGATTTTATATGCTTACATAATTTTATATGTGTATATATTTCAATTATATGTTTACAACAAAGCAGAAGCTAACATGATTTTAATTAAATTTTCTAACAATCTTAAGGTAATATCTTTGTTCCGTTTGCTTGTGGTCAATTAAATTTTGATGTCAATACTTGTGTTATCCATATTTTGTGGAAAGCATAATGTTTAATGAATATTTACACGTTGTGCTAGTATATCTCTTCAATTAGGTTTATATTCTATTTTACTAAAATTTATATTCAAGTATCTAGAAGGATTATAATATGCACCACCTTGATTGCAAACTAATAAGTAGTATGTTTAGTTGCAAATATCTAATTTGAAATTAGTTCTGTGGCCCACTAGCTTGTATAAGTGTTTTGATGTATTCACTATTTTATCTTATTTAATTTGCAATTCTCATCATGGCATCAAATAATGAGGCAACTAATGTTGCAAATATTGAGTTAAACGTAAATGGCATTGGTAATGGAGTTTGTATCACTCTGGTTGCTTCGATACCTATTATGGTGGGGCAAGTTAAGAAGCCTGCAAAATTCAACGGGCATGAGAAGATGAATCCTGATGTACTGAGGTGGACAAATTACCTAATGAGATAGGAGACATAAATTTGTCTGCAATTATTTCAAAGGTAAACTTAGTTGAAAATCCCAATCATTGGTGGGTAGACACAAGAGCTACTCGACAAGTATGTGCTGATATAAATATATTTGCTACCTATAAGGAGGTTGAGGATGAAAATTTGTACATGCAAAATTCCTCAAGCTCCAAGATGCATGAAATTGGCAAAATAACATTGAAAATGACTTTTGAAAAAGAGTTGATTCTCAATAATGTGCTTCACATGTCAGAGATTGAAAGGAATTTAGTATTAGGGCCAATGCTAAGTAGGAATGGATTAATTTTAAATATCTTTAAGTTTGACAAGTTTGTACTTACTAAAAATGGAATACTTATTGATAAAAGTTATTTGTGCAATGGTCTTTTGAAGATGAATGTAATGACTATCATACCAAAAAATAGACCAAGTGTTAATTCTAATAATAAAATAAACTCTTCCTACTTGCTAAAGTCATCTAATTTATGGCATCATAGATTAGGACATGTTAATTTCAAGTCAATCTCTAAACTTGTAAGCTTTGGCCTATTACCAAAACTTAATCTTGACTTAAAATCAAGATGTGAAATTTGGATTGAGACAAAGATGACCAAAATTCCTTTCAAATCAATTGAGAGGGGGCACTAAACAATAAATTTAATTCACACTAATATATGTGATTTAAAAATGAGCAATCTAGAGGTGGACAGAAATATTTTATTACTTTTATTGATGATTACCCTAGGTATTGCTATGTTTATTTACTTTCAAGTAAAGATGAGGCTTTGGAAGTATTTAAACAATATAAATGTGAGGTTGAGAATCAACTTGGAGGAGGAAAATAAAAACTCTTCGAACTGATAATAGAGGGGAATATGTTTACCCATTTGAAGAGATTTGTATAGA
This sequence comes from Jacaranda copaia, assembly GCA_014898725.1. Lineage (NCBI taxonomy): Eukaryota > Viridiplantae > Streptophyta > Magnoliopsida > Lamiales > Bignoniaceae > Jacaranda > Jacaranda copaia. The sequence goes on from JACGDI010000656.1 coordinate 1,960,071, forward strand.
ACATGGAATAATCCATGAAGTGACAGTTTCATATGCACCTCAATTAAATGGTATTGTAGAGTGTAAAAATAGAACATTGAAAGAAATGATGAATGTTTTACTAATAAATGCAGGAGCACCTCAAAACATGTAGGGAGAGGCAATGTTAACTGCAAAGCACATACTTAAAAGTTACCTTATAAGAAACTATAAAGACACCTTATGAAGCTTGGAAAGATCATCCACCTTCCTACCAATATCTTCAAGTTTGGGGGTGTCTAGCTAAGGTAGGAGTTCCACCTCCTAAAATGGTCAAGACAGGACCTAAAACAATTGACAGAATTTTTATTGGGTAAGCACAACATAGTGCAACATATAGATTCCTTAAATCTAAGATAATTGATATTCATATTAACACTATTATTGAGTCAAGGAAAGTAAGTTTCCTTAAGGATGTGTTTTCTTGGAAAATGGAAGAAGAACAAATCTTAATTAAAAGACCTTGAAAAGTTCAAGAATTAGACAAGGAGGAAAATAAACTTAGACGTAGCAAGAGTGTTAGAATACTTAAGTCATTTGGATCTGACTTCTTGACTTACGTGCTAAAAATTGAACCACGCACCTTCACAGAGGCTTTGATAATGCCAGAAGCTCTATTATGTAGAGAGGTGGTAAATAGTAAAATTGAGTCCATTACGTAAAACCATATGTGGGAATTGGTGGATCTTTTTCCTAAAAATAAACCCTTAGGGTGTAAATAGATTTTCAAGAAGATGAAAATAGATGGTAGAATAGATAAATACAAGGCGAGATTAGTGGTTAAAGGATATAGAAAAAAAGAAGGTCCCGACTACTTTGACACTTATTCACCAGTGACTAGGATAACATCCATTAGGTTATTGATTGTATTTTCAACTATCAATAATCTTGATATTTGTCAAATGGATGTTAAAAAAGCCTTTTTAAATGGCAATTTAGATGAGGAAATCTATATGAAACAACTAGAAGGGTTTGTTGTTCCAGGATAAAATAAGAAGGTGTGTAAATTAGTGAAGTCATTACATGGCTTAAAACAAGCACCTAAGCAATGTCATGTAAATTTTGACTAAGTCATGCTTGCAAATGGCTTTAGGATCAATGAGTGCGATACATGTGTATACGTTAGGGGCACTGCTTCTGAGTACATCATTATGTGTCTATACATAGACGATATGCAAATTATGGGAAGCAACAATAACATAATCAAAGAAACAAAAAGCTATTAAGCAGCAAATTTAACATGAAAGATATAGGAATAGTAGATATAATCCTCAAAATAAAAATTATAAAAACATCCGATAGGTTAGTACTAACACAATCTCATTATATAGAGAAAGGATTACAAAAGTTTTTAAGACAAGAACATAGACCTACGAAAACCCCTATAGATGCAAATCAACGGCTTATCAAAACTAAAGGTGAGTTAAAGGCTCTACCAAAGTATGCACATATAATTGGGAGGCTCATGTATATCATGAATTGCATAAAACCTGGTTTAGCATATGCTATTGGTATGCTAAGTAGATTTACTAGCAACTTAGGCCAAGGGCATTGGACTGCACTAATTAGAGTCTTAAGGTACTTGAGATATACCTTAAGTTATGGGTTACATTATGCAAGATATCTGGCTATGATAGAAGGTTATAATAATGCTAATTGGATATCAGAATCTAATGAAACAAGTCCACAAATGGATATGTTTTCACTTTAGGAGGATGAACTACCTTATGGAAATCCTCCAAACAAACCTGCATAGCTGGGTCAACTATGGAATCTGAGTTCATAGCATTGGACAAAGTAGATGAAGAAGCAAAATGGCTACACATTTCTTGAAAGATATTCCTAATTAGCCTAAACATGTGCTAACAATTTACATACATTGCTATAGTTAATTAGCAATTGGTAGGGCATAAAATAGTATGTACAACAATAAGTCTAGACATATACATTGTAGACACAATACCATTAGACAACTACTCTTTGATAGAATTTTCTCTATTGATTATGTGAGATCAAAAGAGAACATTGCATATCTGCTAACCAAAGGCTTAAATAGAAAGTAAGTTGAAAAATCATCGAGGGGAAAGGACTTAAGCCTATAAAATAAAAGAGGCAATACAATGGGAACCCTACCTATGTGACTGGAGATCCTAAGAAATAGGTTCAAAGGGAAAAATAAGTTGTTATGTTGTCTTGATGTAGATGCACTGTGGGGGTCCAGCCTCTATTTTATTCCTCTAATAAGTAGATAGTGCCACCTGCAAAATGTTAAGGTTAAGCTTTACTTTTAATTGCTCTTATGCCTTGAATATTCAAGTGGAGATGTATTGGGAACCTCTTGATAAGAAGCCACCTATGTGAGTAAGGACTGGATCGGTCCTATGAGAATTTTTAAGGCTAAATTCTTAGAGAGTACACATGAATCCCAAGAACTGTATAAGGCCAAAATGAACGCAACTATAAAAATTCAAATTGACTATTGGGTGGAGTTGTGTGAAGTTCAATTATCTTAGTTTACACAAAAAAATCAAACAGTTTAAGACATCACGTTTACTGGTTGGCAAGTACATCCAATAGTTCTCACTAGGGAAGTTGCAAAGCCATAAACTACCTATCTTAATGTAGTTTTGCTCAAGCTAGAGCTCTTTTGTGTGTGTCTGCATTCATATGCATAGTTGGCAAGACAATTTTTCTTATTCATGTGGGGGATTGTAAAATTTGGCATACTTATATGATAAAATTTTAATAATTGAATAAGAAAATTGAGTTTAAATTGAGAAATGATTTAAAGATATTTTAGTAGGCTGAACAAGTCTATCTATGTTGGAGAAAATGGTGCTGGTGCGTAAATAAAATAGTCAAAGTTTATTTTTAATGTATCCCGATGGACACACTATTATAAAAAAGTTAGCTCAAAAGCTAAACTCATGAATTGAGCTCATAACTATTTAGTGGAGCTATAACTCTTCATTAAACAAGTAAGTTATGAGATTTTATACTATAGTTGTATCCCTAAAAGAAAGAATTATGATTTTAATGAAGAATCATGCCTTGCCAGCCAACAAAATTACATTGCACAACTATAAATAGGAGTGCCTAGAACCAACCCAAACCACTAAAAATGAGAACCATACTTACTAGCATTATATCTCACTATATTACACACTTATACACTATCTATTAAAGAATAGTTCTAAGTTGGTAAAGTTTGCTAATTTCGTTCTATTGGAATGCTATCTTAGACTGGAGGAGAGTTGTTGTATATTGGAAGATTAATTGTTAGGAGCCTTATAGCATCGTGTGAGGAACAATATGACCTTAAGGAGACTATTGGAGCAACAGCTTTGGCTAATACAATTTTTTATCTTGCATTCAAGTAAGCTTTTCTATTTATTTTCTTTACTCAATAAATAATTTTATTTGTTTACATAATTTTATATGTGTATATATTTCAATTATATGTTTACACAAAGCACAAGCATACACAATTTTAATTAAATTTTCTAACGTGAGTACTATGTGATATACGCGTGCTAAAGTTGGTGTCCATCACTATGATGGAAACAATATATGTTGATCTAGCTAGGAACAACACATCGACCTAAGTGAGTTAGATATCATCAAATCTTTTCCAGCAGATGAGTGAAATGGACAAATTAATACCATATTATTCTTTTGTTGATCAGTTGATATGATTACTTTAATTTTTAAAAATTTATCTTTGTTATCCAATGTATTAGAAATTCTTCTTCTCTGGCTTGTAATTTAACTTATAAATTATGTGGAAGGCAAGACAATATATGTAGATAATAGTTTTGAGCTTGTTCTATTGATTTAAAAAAAGTTATGGTAATGTTTGGTTATGTTTTATATGTTTTGTATTATGTATTTTTGGGATAATGAATTTTGGGTATGGGATTGGAGAATGTGAAAGTTGTGTTGGAAAATGTAATGGATATTTATTTATATTTTAGGAAATAGTTAGAAATTCATTTTGGAGAGTATTGGCATATTTGTTTATATTTTAAAGGGTAAATGGCACTTCACCCCCCAAATTTAATCATTTTAGCACATTACCCCCCCCCCTCCCACAAAGATAACTTAAAACCATTTTACCTTTCAACTTAAAGTTACCGGAACACTTTGCCCCTGAAATACATTTTCTAATAGATTATGTGGCTGAAGAAAAAGCTATTCTCGTCATTCTCACTTTTTCGCACCTTCCTCAACATATTTGTGTGACACTTTACGCAGTATATTGTATAAATATTCGTTTAAGATGACTATTAGTTTCTAAAGTGCATTTCTTGTTAAACTAATTAATTTTGTATGTAATCAAAAGATTGAATAGTTTGTTAGCCCTAAAAAAGAAAAAAAAAGTGTGAGTGATTATATGTGTAAAAGAGAGGTAAATTAGGCTAAAAGAGTTTTAATACAATGGAAGTTTATCACTCAAAATACTTTTTGAACTTTCAAAGTTGTTTAAGTCTTTTGTAGAATAATAGTTTTGTTACTGACTGGAATTTGTAGGTACTAATTAAGATACCAGCCAATCCAGTGATAAGTAAAATAGTAAAAACAGAAGTAAATAGGCATTAGCATTTATAGAGGTTCAGTAGGCCTACATCCTTTATTTAAGTGTTCATTTAGGATTTTAAACCTACCAAATTAATAAATGTATAAAAATGTTTTTATAGATGATAATAGTAATTTGACAATAATAAAAAGTAAAGGATCAGAAACACCCTAGTAGGAAGAAACACTAGCTCTTCACAATGAGCAACACCAGAATTCTAGAAGGGATAAGGTAAATCCCAGAGCATTGTGAAACTAGTTGCTTGTGAATTGGCTTGGGGGAACTTCTGCTCGATTCACTTGCACAACCTCTGTGGACTGATGCATGAGTTGCTACCATTGGGTATGGCAAGCTCTAGTTTCTTCTTTCAAACAAGAACCAAGAATATTGTAGAAGATTCCAAATAATTCCACTCTACTAGTTTCTTCACCTAGAGGCCCTTAGAGCAGTAAAGCGCGAATTTGTTCTCTTCATGGGGTCTCTCAAGAGCAAGTACATGTCCTATCCTTCTTCACCACTAGTTCATTTGAGACACAAACTGCTTTGTCCTTGTATCTCCAAGGTCTGTTAAAGCCAAGTTTCACTTAACCTTTTTCACCACAAGGTCCCTCAAAAATACACATAGAGCAAGGAGTTAGTAACAATTAAGCACAAAATGTGCATGAGAGTATCACACAACTCCTTAAAACACTTAACAAGGGTGATTCACCAGTTACAATGCTGCATAATTTCACTTTTTATATGCTTATGTTGAACATCTATAAGTTCTTATTAAGATACGAATTTGTTGGAATTAAATAAGGGAACAAAACAATTATACATTGATTCCTTAAACAACGGATGATTCAATGATTTCAACATATTATGATTTCTTTCCTAAGTAATAAAGATGCAAATCAAACTAAAATCTTCATAAGATTTGTTAATTAAGGAAATAAATTCTAGCATATAACAAATTCTAGCAAATATAGTGTAGACAGATTCCAGCAGATAATACGGAAAGATATGCAGACTTTTAGCACATAATTCTATGAGTAATTTTCTCATGATCAAAATAATATAAATCATCAAAGGGTTAACAATCTCCCCCTTTTGATGATGATAAAATTTGAATAGAGTGGAAAGATATCACCTTAACTCTCCCTATCCATGTGCCTAGTTTTGCCAGCTTGTGCTCTCTCTGTGTGGAGTGATTTGTGCTTCTCTTTTCCATATACTTGAAACCAAAGAAACAACAAGTACCATCATGATAATAAGTTTTACAACCCCATAAATTAAAGTCTAAAAAACAAAAAATAGTTCGAACAAATAAAGTGATAGAAGTTACAGCAAATAATAACAAAAAGTCTAGCAAGTGACAAAAAGTTCTAGTAGACTTCCAATAGACAAGATTTCAAATTTTAGTGCCTTTTTTTCTCCCCCTTTATCATCAAAAAATGCCTAAGAGGCATTCAATAGGCCCTAACTTTTGTCTTTAGATGAATGACATTGGCACAAGTATGATTGGACTTGCAAAAATAGTGCTCAAGCTACTAGTTCATGGAATCAACAAGTATTCCCAGACGGCCAGCAAGGGTTTCCACTATTTTGCTAAGCTCATCTAGTTTAGCTTCAAATCTAATACCTACTTTGCTAGATTTTCCTAGAGCTTTCTTAGTGTTTTAATAGGAGTAGGATGAACAGGGCTTGACTATTCTGACTTTGAGTTGATGGATACTAGAATTTTAGATTTATAAGGGTGAAGTTTGATACTGTTAGGAGTTCTACTGACCCACTTAAACCATCCATTATTTTTGGTATACTGAATTCTCATTTTCCTAAGGCTGGTAAGATCCAAGATTTTATGGTCACACTTCTTCTTAATCCAAGTATCAGGCAAAAACACTCCATTAGTTTTGAAGATATGTGTGAGAAGCATAAAGTAGGGAAGATTTTTAGCTTGATAGAAAAAGGAATAAAACATGTATTTCAAAATGATAAAGTTAAGGATGAAAAGCTCTTGCTTGATAGGTTTAGCCATGAGATAAATTCTCATGGAATTTAGATCAATGTTATGCTCTCAACTTGAAACTAGCCAAGAAAAAATAGAGCAGCTAAGCAACTTATGTAGCAGAATATGTTCAATTTTCATTTTGTTCAAACCAACACCTCTAGGAAAAGAATATTATTTTCTTCCCCAAGAAGTTGACAAATTTCATCATAAGAGACATCATAATTAAACAAATCACTAAAATTGAAGAATTTGGTACCATCATTTGGAATATCGAACAGAAAGTTCAGCTTTGAAGGAAACATCACAATCCTTTTGTCAAAAACATAAGACTTCATAGAAATATCTGAATCAGATCCAATAAAGGTGAAATTTGAGTAAATCAGCTTGACTTTTAAACCACAAACCCAGTTAATAGCATTGGGTTTTAGTAGAGAATTAAATTTGATAGCCCTACCACGATTTAGATTGTGATCAGAGATTTTCTCGTTAAAGTATGTTAGAGCTTCAGAAGAGTGGAATATTAAGGAGGATAGAAGCTTACTGAAATTCTAGTTCTTGATTTCTTTAGGAAGAATAGAAGCAAAAAGGTTAGGGCTAGAAACATTTTCTTTAGAACTAGTGAATTTTTCAGGACTACCAATGGGAGTATCTTATATTACCTAGTTCTTCATTGCTAAGATGGACCAGTTTGTTAGAAGAGGATAACTGATCTTCATCAGTACTTGAGTTATTATACCATTTTAATAGCATTGGAGCTTCAGAAACTTGAACGGGTATAGGTTTGGAAGAAGGTGATGGATGCTTTTTCTTTGAGGAAAATGCTCCAGCATTTGATTTTGTTATGCGTTTAAGCATGGTGATATTTTGTTGAAGATAAGAGGCGAAAACAAAAGAGATTTCTTTGAACAGAAAAAAATGGGTTTTCTCTTTTCTGTGATGGAAGAAGAATTAGCAATTTATGCAAATGAGATTTTTGAAAAATGGAAGGAATTAAATAGCTGATTTGATGCACACAAAAATAGATATTGAAAAAGGGAAAAGATGTAGTTAATTTTGGTGCATAATAACTTCCATATTTAAATGCGTTAACTGATCCCACCAAAATCATGTTTTAATTTAACTCCTAATTTATCTCTAATGCACGCAAATTTATTTTTTTCCAAAGCTTTGATAAAAATATCTGCAAGCTGATTCTCAGTGGAAACAAAATCAATTGATATATTACTTTTATTCAAATGATCACGCAAGAAATGATGTTTGATCTTAATATGTTTTGTGCGAGAATGAAGAACTAGATTTTCAGAAATGCTAATATCACTGAAACTATCACATAAAATGGGCACCAAGGCACATTAATACTAAAATCATATAATATGCATTTCATTCGTAATACTTGGGTGCAGTAATTACCCAAGGCCATGTATTTTGCCTCAGTCGTGGATAATGCAACTACACTTTGCTTTTTACCACACCACAAAACCAGGCAATTTTTCAGCAGTTGACAACCACCACTAGTACTTTTTTTGTCTTTCTTGCAACAAACATAATCCGCATCATAATAGCTTATGAAATTAAAAAATTCCGAATGTAGATACCATAAGCCATAGTTAGATATTCCCTTAAGATATCTCAATATTCTTTTAAATATGCTTAAATGGGATTCGTTTGGATTAGACTAGAATCTAGCATATAAGCATATTGAAAACATTATATTTGGACGGCCAGTAGTTAAATAAGGTAAACCACTAATCATACCTCTATAGATGTTCTCGTTTACATTCTTATCATCCTCATCAAATTCCAGTTTGGTATTTGTATGCATTTGAGTTGTTACAAGGTTGCATTCACTCATTCCAAACGTCTTTAGAAGCTTCATTATCTGTTTGTCTTGCAAGATGACTGTCCCTTTCTGAATTTACTTTACTTGAAGTCCTAAGAAAAATTGAGTTCTCCTATTATACTTATTCAAATTCATGTTTCATTTTCTTGACAAACTCTTGACAAAGTAGATCATTAGTAGCACCAATAATAATGCCATTGACATAAATTTGAACAATGAGAGAACCATTTTCTTAGTGCTTAGTGAACAATTTAGAATCAAGGATTCCAATAGCAAAACCATTACTTATGAGAAAGTTGCTCAAAAAATCATAACAAGCCTTAAGGGCTTGTTTTAGTCTATATAAAGCCTTTGTCATTTTAAAAGTATGATAAGGAAAGTTTTTATTTTCATAACTAGGTGGTTGCTCTACATAAACTTCTTCTTTTATGAATCCATTTAGAAAAGCACTTTTTGCATCCATTTGATAGAGAATAAATTTTTTACAATATGCAAAAGCAAAAAGCATTATAATTGATTCTAACCTTGCACCTGGAGCAAACATATCATCATAATCAATGCTTTTTACTAACTGTAGTCTTTTGCTACCAGTCTGGCTTTGTTTCTGGTTACTTTACCAGTTTCATACAATTTATTTTTGAACATCCACTTGGTACCAATGACTAGATGGTTTGATGGTCATTCTATCCATTTTTAGACTTCATTTTTTTCAAATGGAGCTAGTTCTTACCTCATTGCGTCAATCCAGAATGGATCTTTTAGTACCTCTTTGACATCTTTAGGTTCAATCATTGACATGAGGGCATAGTTGGATTCATTTTGCGGAATTTTTTTGGCTTTAAATCTAGTACCTATTCCAGCTTGAGGATCTCTAATGATTTTGTCAGTCGGGTGTGATTGGAAACATGTTTAAGCTTTCTGGTTCTTTGTTCAGCCCTTTCTACTGATTCACTTGAATCAAGTTCATCAGTAGGATTTACTTTCTCAAATGATTCCAGTTCCACTTGATTTGATATTAATGGCTAAATCTTGACTAGTTCTTCAAATCTTGCAACTTCTTTGCTCAAGATTTCCTTAGCACAAAATGGGTTAGTTTCATCAAATGTAACGTGTAGAATCTTGAATTGTTCTTTTCCTCTTAGTAAAAGCATGATAGGCTTCACAATGCATTGAGTAACCAACAAAAAAGGCCTCATCCATGTTGGAATCAAACTTTGTCAAATAATCTCTATAATTAAAAATGTAACATTTGCAACCAAAAACACAAAAATAGAAAATATTTGAAACTTTATCGTGCCACAATTCATATGGGATTTTCCTCAAAAGTGATCTTAAGAATACACAATTTGACCCATAACAAGCCATATCCACAGCTTTACCCTAAAAAGATTTTGGAAGATCGTATTCATTAAGCATTGTGTTAGCAACTTATTACAAATTTTGATTTTTTCTTTCAACTACCCTATTTTGTTTGTGAGTCCCAAAAGCAGAAAAATCATGAATGTAACCTTGTTTTTCAAAAACTCAATTTTTATGGTCACTTCAATTTTCCTAATGAAATAACCATTTTTATTTTGAAACCTTTTAGTGAGTGGAATGAAAGCCTTTGAAGCATCATTTTTATGAGCAAGGAATAGAACCCACGTAAAATGAGTATAATCATCTACTATATATCACAAACATATATCTTTTATCTCAAACAGAAGTGATTTTCATAGGCCGAAATAAGTCAATATGTAAAAGCTCCAATGGCCTGGAAGTTGTGATATCATTCTTTAGTTTAAAAGATCTTTAGATTTGCTTCCCCTTCTAGCATGCTTCACATGTCCTATCCTTGGAGAAGTTTAACTTGGGTATCCCTTTGACAAGATCTTTCTTTGTGAGATGAGATATAAGTTTCATGTTTACGTGGCCCATTCTCTTATGCCATTTCCAGCATTCTTCATCTAAAACAACTAAACAATCCATATTTTGACATGCTAAATCATCAAGGGTTATATAATAAACATTTCCATCCTTGGTAGCTGTAAGTTTTTCTTTTGGCTTAATAACATGGTGAGAATGATTGAATTTAATCTCATAACCTTCATCGCATAGTTAACTGATACAAAGCAAGCTATGTTTAAGGCCTTCAACAAGCCATACATTATCAATAGAAGTACCAATCTACTTACCAATAGTATCTTTACCTATTATGCATCCTTTTGTGTTTGTCTTTATAAAAAACATTTCCTACAGAATAATTGTTAAGCTTAAGGAACATGGACTCATTCCCCGTCATTTTCCCGGAACATTCACTATCCAAGTACCACTTTTATTTCCAGTAATGTTCCTTGGCATGTACTTGTAAGAAATCAATTTATTTTAGTTCCCCAAACTATGCTAGGTCCTTCATGGTTAGTATTAGATAATTTTTTTTAACAATCATATGTATGTGTTTAACATTTGTAGAACGTTCACCCAAATCATCCTCAATATGCAAGCATTCTTCATTAATCATTTTTTCTTTGATTTCATGGCTCATGTTCTCAATTTGCTTCTTCAAGGAATTATTCTCTTTAGTGAGTCAATCATTCATTTTTTTTTTTTTTTTTGCATTCAACATCAAAGGTCTATATATTTGTAGTCATTCACATTTCAAATTTATCTTTATGAGACCTCTCCAAATCTTTGCACAAATAATCCACATTTTCTTGCAAAGCATTATTTTTATCAACAAGAATTTTGACATGAATTTTGTAAAGCTTAAGCAATTTCTACGTATCTTCATCAATGTCAATTTTTTCGTTGGAACCATAATCAAAACATGAAAAGATACTTACTTGATTTACCATGAAACAATTCTCTTCATTGTCAAATTGTTCACCATTAGATTCATCCCATATAGTTGTTGTTACCTTAGCTTTAGCTTGTTTTGCATATTTTCTCAATCATGGATAATCCAATTTTTGTGTCCAATTTCATTACAATCGTAGCAGCGAAGTGGCTCGATTTTTGGAGTTTTCAGATTGACTCTTTTCAATTTTGATTTGTTGTTCCCAAATTCCTTTTGAGGTTTGTCAATTTCTTTAATCTTCAAAAAATTAGAACGAATTCATCCTCAACCTGATCCTTATCAAGATCTTCTTGAAGTTATGAGTCAAAATCATGATTGGTATTAAAAATAATATTCTTTTTGACTTCTGTTTCCAAACCTTTATCTTTATTTAGCAACGTCATCTCATGAGATGTGAGAAATCCAATTAGTTCACCCATGGTCATCCTATTAAGATTACAAGCTTCCTGAATAGTAGTGACTTTGGCATCCATTCCTCGCAAATATATGATTTATAATTTTCATAAAGCATTCATACATCTAACTTATGGCCTCATCAGGTTTCATTTGAAGCACTTCTTACTTGTGAATAAGAAGAGAAACCTTCTCTTGTTGAACCTAGTTAGTACCTTTATGGGTCACTTGCAATATTTCCCATATTTGCTAGCTCGGTTGTACTCTTTTTTTGTGAGAGCACAAGATAGAATATTTTTGGCCCTTGTATTTATTGAGATGGTTTTTTCATAATCATTGGTAAATTTATGTCGCTCCTTTGGAACAATCTATCTATCAACTAATTTTGTTGGCACTATCAACCTTACACTAATTGCGTCCTATAAATCAAAAATCCAAGGTAATTATATATTCTTGCATCCAATTTTTCCACATAGCATAATTGGAACCATCAAACAGTGGAGGCTGGTTATGCAATTGCCCTCCTGCAAAGACATCAAGAGTGTTGAAGGCCATAAGATCTTTTAATCTAATAGTTACACCACAATATAGAGAACAAATGCTCCGATGCCAAATGCGAGTTATTACATGACTAAAAAGGGGTGAATTCGGCTAAAAAAGTTTTAATGCAATGAAAGTTTATCACTCAAAATACTTTTTGGCCTTTTAAAGCTATTTAAGTTTTTTGTCAAAAAATAGTTTTAGTTACTGATTGAAATTTGTACGTACCACTTAAGGTACCGACAGTTTAGTGATAAGTAAAATAGTAAAAGCATAAACAAATAGATATTGGTATTTATAGAGGTTTGGCAAGCCTACATTCTTTACCTAAGCTTTCACTTAGGATTTTAAACTTGTTAATTAATAAATATATAAGAATATTTTTACAAATGATAACATTAATATGATAGTAATAAAAAGTAAAGCATTAAAAACATCCTAGCAAGGTGAAAACTAATCTTTGGGAAGAGCTACATCAGAATCCCAGATGAGAAAAAATAGATTCTAGAGCATTGTGAAACCAGCTACTTGTGAACAGGCCTAGAAGAACTTTTGCTAGATTCACTTGCAGAACCTCTATGGACTAATGCACAAGTTGCAGCCACTCTATACAACAGGCTCTAATCTTTTTTTTCAAACCAAAACCAAGAACACTGTAGAAGATTCCAAATAGTACTGCCTTAGTAGTTTCTTTACCTAAAGGTCCTTTGAATAACCAAGCACAAATTTGTTCTCCTCACGGGGTCCCTCAAGTGCTGGTATGACTCCAATCCCTCTTCACCACTAGATCGTTTGAGACACAAACCACTTGTCCTCATCTCCCTAAAGTTTGTCGAAGACAAGTTCCACTTAACCTTCTTCACTACAATGTTTGTCAAAAACACACATAGAACAAAGAATTAGCAATAATTAAGCATGAAATGTGTATGAGAGTATCACACAACTCCTTAAGACACTTAACAAAGCTCTCTCCCCACTTAGTGATTCACTATTTATGATGCCGCATGATTTCACTTTTTATATGCTTATGTCCAATGTCTATAAGTTCTTATTAAGGTAAGAATCCATTGGAATTAAATAAGGGAATAAGACAATCATGCATTGATTTCTGAAACAACGGATGATTCAATAATTTCAACATATTATGATTTCTTTCCTAAGTAATAAAGATGCAAATCAAACTAGAATCTTTATAAGATATATTAATTAAGGAAAGTAAATTCTAGCATATAATAGATTCCAATGGATAATTTGGAAAGATATGCAGGCTTTTAATGCATAATTCTAGGAGTAATTTTTTCATGATCCAAACAATGTAAATCATCAAAGGGTTAACAAAAGTGTGGTATGTGAGAACTTATTACTCTTTCCTTCTTAATCAGCATGACCATACTTTAGAAAAATGACATAATTAATGATTCTAATTCTTTAAAGCTTGATTAGATAATTTTAGTATTACCACAATGAAATATGAGCTTTACTATTTCCTGAAAATGTCTTTTATAAAGTAAAAAAAATTATTTTAGAGTAATAATAAGGTTAGTGATTTTGTTTATAATTGTATTAAAAAAAAACCCTTAGTGATTTTTTATCTATAATGTGGTTGGCTAAGCAATCTTACCAAATGACAAAATGAATTAATCATTTGAAGATGTCATCTATAGCACAACCACCATCTCTGCCATATGAATGAAAAACTGAAATGATTCTATCTAAAATACATGTATTAAAACTCATTCAATTATTTTTCAATCAACAATTAATTTTCTGAACAATAGGAGAATGCAAACGAGCTATTGAAGGCAAGAAGAGAATAAGAACCCTAATATAATATTATTCTTGGTAGATAGGTTTCTTTATTTTTGAGTTGAAAAATTCAGAAATGACAAGAGTGGTTAAGTTCTTTTTTTTTTTGAGTGGGAAAATGTGGGAAAAAATGAAAATAACAAAAATAACCTTTTCTCCGGCCACATAATATGCTAAAAATTGTACTTGGGGCCAAATTATTCCAACGACTCTAAATTGAGGGGGTGAAGTGGTTTTAAGTTATCTTCAGGGAAAACATGCCAAAATGATTAAATTTAGGGGGATGAAGTGCATTTACCGTATTTTAGGGGAGATATCTTTTACAGTAGTAGTCAAATCAATACCTTTTTGTTCAATTTTTAGGGTGAAAATGGAATTGAGTAATTTTTTATTGTAAAATTAATAATAAAATATATATTATATATGTGATATATATGTATATGATGAAGTTGAAAATTATTTATAGTGAAAAGGGTGGTGTTTAGGCTAATTCAACTAAGGAGATCAAATGATCTAATTGCTATATTTCTTGAGGTTTGAGATCTGCAACAACAGCATACGTCAAACTAGCTAAGGTGCCCCCAATGAAGGCACTTCGATGCTCAAGTTAGTTCTGGTCAAAAGAAGATAATTGAATATAATATTTTGAGCTTATAATGTATTTGGCATTACCTAGAGCATGGCTAGCAATAAGGTATTTATAGCTTTCTCATGGTGTGTAATATGTCGCAGTGCCCCTATTAGGTGTAGAGAGCTCTAGTCCTTACCAGAGGGTTAATGGTCATTCCAGATCCCAATACTATTCTCGATGGCATCATCTCCTATTTTTCAAAGTAGATAGTACTCTAGGTAGGCACCTCTTTGTCAAAAACGGCGGCAAGGTTGGTGGCAGAGACTATATCAACTATTGCGTGCCATTAATAAAGAGGCATGCTGCTTGTTAGAACATTAATGTAGTGAAGATATGAGTCAGCACCAGAGTAAGTGATTTAGTCAATTACGATCAAACAAATAGAGCAATCGACCGAAGAGATAGTTGATCAAGCTACATAGCTTGAAGCCTCTCGTTAAATGTAGTTGAGAACAGCATGCTCAACTAGATGGTTGTTGTCGAGTGGTTTAGCCTATCTGAGCTCAGAAGTGATGTTGGGTCATGCATATTAAGTAGGTCTGTTGAGCTATTTCATATCATGAGTCCTCCATACTCACGATCCTAATCGAGCTTATCGATGAGCATGGGTAGGGAATAGATAATCGAATGCCAGTTACAGTAGTTGCAGTGGTTATGCACATTCGACCAGGGTTCTGTCCACTTAATTGGGGTTTTTGAATATTCAACTAGGAATTTTGAATTCTCAACCAAGGTTTGTGATAGTTTTTCTACATTTAATGCACCAATTATCTCATAAAATACAAAGCATAAGGGGAGGAGTGCAATTATTACTGTCGCTTGGGTTCATACGCCCAGATGTCTATAAATATGTAGGATAGAGACATCCATTTGCACTTTTGATACAATTGATTTTGGTCAAGTTCTTGTATTCCAAGCTCTCCAAATCTTTCCTACACTTAGAGTTCTCAGGATATCCATTGTAAGTTCTTCTACCTATTTGATCTTTTTTTTCTTTTTTTTGTGAAAATGTCTAGTGGTTTAGATAGTGAGGACATTAGGTCTGAGGGTATAGCATTTTAGGGGGAGACTAAGCTTGAAAATAGGTCTAAAACAACTCGTGAGAGTAGTTCTGAGAGTTCATCGAGTGATAGCTTGAGTTCATTGAGCAGTTCAAGCACAGAAAGGGCTGTGTCTGGGGGCCAAGCTGGCCTAAGCTATTTTCCTGTATCCTGGGGTCAATTATTACCCCAGATCACTATACTGAAATAATTTCCAAAATATCCCCCATTGACCTGGTGCGAATTAAGGAGATGTACCATATCCTAGAAGAGTATAAGTTGTTGGTGCCGAGGGCTCAAGGTAGAATACATCAACTCCTAAGAGGTTCATAACAGTGTTTGAGGAGGGGTTAAGATACGGTCTTAGGTTTTCTCTTGCCCAAGCTATAATCGACCTCTTGAAGGGTGTAGAGGTCTGTATAATGCAACTGCTCCCCAGTTGCTTCACTACTCTCTATAGCTTTGCTGTGTTGATGCATCTGTTCAACCAGCCTATTTCCTTTGCCAACATTTTCAATTTATTCCATATTCCCATGTCCCGAAAGTCTAGCAGTACAAAAGAGTCTGGCGTTTACTATCTCATGGTGTGCCTGTATAGGAAGTTTCTAGTATCCCCTTCCTCTTCTTATGGCCAAGAGTGGAAGAAATAATTTTTTCATGTTCGGGGGCTAGGGAATTTTATCATTCTAAAAGGTTGGTGGAAGGGGCCAATGGAAATGCTAGGGAACAAGACACCTAGTTGGCCCAACACTTTTATTAGGGATCTAGTCGAATTTGGGCATATGGAGGCCTCAGTTCTTACCAAAGAGAGGTGTCTGGTGTTGGCTGGCGACCTGCCGACGGATGATCAACTAAGTAGAGATTTTTGTCGACTATATGAACTGTGACTATTATTTTCCTATTCGATTCTTATGCTTGTTATTTCATCTATGCTTGCAAATTGAGAAGATAAAATGGCCAAAAGCAGAGCCGAAGCTCAAGCCAAGGCCTTAAAGAATGAAAAATGCTGTCAAGCAGCTACTACTCAATGAGAGGCTCTAGCTGCAAAGTCGACTACCTCAACAAAAATGATATATGCTCCTGTAGTTCTATAAATTGAACAAATGATTGAGCCCCAATCTGTTCAATGAAAAGAGCACATAGAAAGTAGCCCCACGAGTTAGGGTAAAAGGAAAATAATCAAGCAAGAAGGCTCAGCGCCAAAGAGGACAACAGGTGAGAAAGGAAAACAAAAAACAGCGATAGGTTAGACCTATTTAGAAAGCCTGGCGATGGTGTGCTAATCCAACTCCTTCAGTTGCCATCATCCTATTTTAGGATTGACCCCACTAATGAAGTGACTGACTCGACCTCTATCCGCCAAGGGGGAATGACCAAGGGCAATGCCCTGAAGTGGATAATCTTAGGGCTTTTCTTACCCGAGCAACACAAATTGATAGGCTTGAGTCAAATTAGGGCTCTCAAGGCATTGACGTACCACTATAATATGGTGAGTATGAGGTCAACAATTTTTTATCAAACTTCTTTTGCATAGTTGTACTATAGACTGACATTCTTATGTTACAGGCAGACCAAATGGGTTGCAATATCTTTCACTGGTCGTAGTTGGTGTTGGTAGATCGAGAAGAGTTGTAAGGTGGAGGGGATATGGAGACTTTCAAGGTTCAACTTGAGTCTTCCCAACTTCATGTTGACTAGCTGACTAAACAAGTGATCGAGCTTAAGGAACAGCTGAACTCCAAAGATTAGCAGCTAGTCCATTCCACTCTACTCCTCAACTACCTGGGCCAACTGCTGATCTTTGGAGTTCAATTGTTCCTTGAGCTCAGCCACTTGTTTGGTCAGCTAGTTAACCTGAAGCTAGGAAGACTCAAGCTAAACCTTAAGGGTCTCTTATCCCCTTCCACTCTGTAGCTCTTCCTGATCTGCCAACGCTAGCTCCGACTAGCGGAAGATATTTTAGCCTATTTGGCCCACCTGTAACATAAGAATGTCAGTCTACAATACAGCTATGCAAAAGGAGTTCAAAAAAAATTGTTAACCTCATACTCACCATATTACAATGGTAAGCCAATACCTTGAGAGCCCTGACCTGACACAGGGCCACCAATTTATGTTGGTCGGGTAAGAAAAGCCCTGAGATTATCCACTTCATGGCATTGCCGCTAGTTATTCCTCTTTGGAGGATGGAGGTTGAGTTAGTCACTTCATTGACAGGGTCTGTCCCAAAATGAGGCGATGGCAACCGAGGGAATTGGAATAGCACCCTATCGCCAGGCTTTCCAAATAAGTTTTAACATATCGCTGTCTTTTATTTTCCCTTCTTGCATGCTGTCCTCTTTGGTGTCGAGCTTCCCTGCTCGATTATTTACCTTTTGCCCTGACCCATGAGGCTATTTTGCATACACTCTTCTTGTAGAATGAACTAGAGCTCGATTACTTGTTTAATTTGCAGAACTATAAGAGCAGATGTCGATCATGTCGAGATAGCTGACTATGCAGCTGGAGCCTCTTGTAGAGCAACAATCGCTCGATAGCATTCCTCATTCCTCAAGGCCCTAGCTTGTGCTTCAGCTCTACTTCTGGCTATTATATCTTCTC
The DNA here is from genome assembly GCA_014898725.1 of Jacaranda copaia. Lineage (NCBI taxonomy): Eukaryota > Viridiplantae > Streptophyta > Magnoliopsida > Lamiales > Bignoniaceae > Jacaranda > Jacaranda copaia. The sequence goes on from JACGDI010000656.1 coordinate 1,978,345, forward strand.
GATCTGCAAGCATAGACAAAACAACAGGCATCAGAATCGAACAAAAAGAACAACAGTCACAGTTAATATAATTAATGAAAATCTCTACCTAATTGATCATCGACAGTAGGTTGAGCTCAACTGATAATAAGCTAGCAAACACCAGACACCTCTCCTCTGTCAGAACGGAGGCCTCTATATGCCCAAATTTGACCAGATCTCTAATAAAGGTATTAGGCTAATTAAGTGTTTAGTTCCCTGGTATTTTCATAGACCCTCTCCACCAACCTTTGGAATGATAAAATCCCTAGCCCCTAAATATAAACAAAGTGTTTTTCCACTCGTGGCCATAAGAAGAGGAAGGAGATACTAGAAACTTTTGACACAGGCGCACCATGAGATAGTAGATACTAGACTCTTCTGTACTGCCCAACTTTTGGGACATGGGTAAATGGAATAAATTGAAAGGTTGGTGAAGAAAGTAGGCTGGTCAAATAGATACATCAACACAGCAAAGCTGTAGAGAGTAGTGGAGCAATTGGGGAACAGTTGCATTATACAGACCTCTAGACCTATCAAGAGGTCGACTATAGCTTGAGCAAGAGCAAAACTAAGACCACACCTCAACCCCTTCTTGAACACTGTTATGCACCCCCTAGGAGGTCAATATATTCTATCCCGAGCCCCCAACACCAACAACTCATACTCTTTTGGGATATGGTGTATCTCCCTAATTCGCACCAGGTCGGCAGGGGATATTTTGGAAATTATTTCAATATAGTAGTCTAAGGTAAATAATTAACCCTAGGATGCTGGAAAATCACTCGAGCCAACTTCGACCCCAAACACAACCTTTTCTATGCTCAAGTTGCTCAATAAACTTGAGCTATCACTCGATGAACTCTCAAAACTACTCTCACATGTTGTTTCAGACCTATTTTCAACCTCAATCTCCCTCTAAAATGCTACACCCTCGAACCTAGTGTCCTCACTATCTAAACCACTAGACATTTTTGCAAAGAAAAGAAAAAAAAGATCAAATGAGCAGAAGAACGTACAGCGGATATCCTAAGAACTCTAAGCATAGGAAAGATTTGGAGAGCTTGGAAAGCAAGAACTCAACCAAAAATGATTTCAACAAAAGTGAAATAGATGTCTTTACCCCATATATTTATAGACATCAGGGCATGAGAACCCAAGCAGCAATAATAATTACACTCTTCCCCTCGTACTTCATATTTTGTAAGGTAATCAATGCATTAAATACAGAAAAACTGCCACAAACCCTCGTTGAGAATTCAAAAATCCTGATCGAATATTCAAAATCCCCAATCGAGTGGACAAAACCCTAGTTGAATGTGCATAACCGCTGCAACCACCATTATCGTCATTCAGTTATCTATTCCCTGTCTTTACTCATTGACAAGTTCAATCGGGATCGTGAGTAGAGGGACTCATGATATGGGATAGCCCAACAGGCCCACAATAAGCCCATTTAACATACACGACCCAATATCACTTCTAGGCCCAAATAGGCTAGACCACTTGACAACAACCATCTATTCAAGCATGCTGTTCTCGATCACATTAAATGGGAGGCTTCAAGCAATTTAGCCTGATCAACCATCTCTCCGATCGACTGCCCTATCTATTAGATAATCGACTAGATCACTCACTTCAATGCTGACTCATATCCTCGCTGCATTTAATGCTCTAACAAGCAACATATCTCCACATTAATGGTGCGTGGCAGCTGGTATAGTCTCTACCACCAACCCTACCAATTTCTTTGATAGAAAGGTGCCTCTCCAGAGTACTATTTACCTTAGAAAATATAAGATGATGCTACCTAGAACAGTATTAGGATCTGAAATGATAATTAACCCTTTGGCAAAGACTAGAGCCTCTGCACCCGATAAGGGGAACCTTCGACATATTACACATCAGGAGAATGCTACAAATATATCATTACCAGCCATACTCCAAGTAATGCTAAATACACTATAAGCTCCTAATATTCTATTCAATTATCTTCTTTTGACCAGAACTAACTTGAGCATTTCAACATATTACATACTAGGATAATACCACAAATACATCATTACTAGCCACACTCCAAGTAATGCCAAATATACTATAAGCTTCTAATATTCTATTCAATTGTCCTCTTTTGACCAGAACTAACTTGAGCATCGGAGTGTCTTTGTCGGGTGCATCTCAGCTAGTTTGATGTGTGCTGCTGTTGTAGATCTCAAACCTTAAGAAATACAGTAATTGGATCATTCGACCTCCCTAATTGAATTAACCCAAACAACAACCTTTTCACTATAAACGACTTTCAATCTTATCAGTATATATATTAGAATATAGAAAAATTTTGGGGATAATGAAGGATATAAGAGGATATTTTTGAAAATTTTATTTTAGTGTTTTAGAGAAAAAATGAGTGTATATTTGTTTATGTTATGCCAAAAGATACACACACATATATGTATGTATATAAACATATCATATGTATAAGCACATACATTACTATAACTTATAAGTTGGGATACGCATGGCAACAATGCCACAGCACGTGTCCCAATGTTTTGCTTTTTTTCCCTATGTTAACCACTAAAACAACATCATTTTAGGCTAATTTGTGATGCATGTGTGTGTATGTAATGTTGTGTGTGTTGTAGTTTGGCCACTTTTAATGTTATTAAGTGTGGGGTCCACAATACGATTAGAAAAAATATGTTTTTTCTCTTTAGGTTGAAGTAGTGTGATTTTTTTCTAGATAGGTATAAGTGTGTTTTTTTTTTCTTTTTGTGGGGGCAGGGGTGGTGTTAAAGGTTGATCTTTTGGGGGGTTACATTTTTCTTTCTTTTTTTCTTTTTTACTGATTAATATTCAAATTATGGATAGATAAAGGTCCTTTTTAAGATTGTGGAGTGATTGAGAGAAGATATGTGTAGCGTAATTTAGGGATTCAAAGGGAATGGCGTATGATCCTTAATATCTAGTTTAGGAACCCTCATTTTCACTAGGGGTATTCAATAGCTGTTGTGCACTGTATTTGCTTTCAGCTTGGAGTGATATATTAGTTATGAAGGCTTTAGAAATTAGCATTTTGGTCAGTGGAGATTAGCAGATATTTTGTACATAGTTTGGTCAGCATTTGAAATTATTAAAAAATGGGAATGAAAAAAAAATTATCTTACACCACATTGTTTCTTTGCTGGTGTTTGGTTATAAGGGATTGAGCTTCTCTATCCCATACGCTATAAAGGAGTTGATGACCATGCCTTTTCCCATGTTTTCCACTTATATGTGTAGTGCTTTGCTTGCTTCCAACTATAATTTAGTTATTTTGATTTATTTTTTATTTGGGTTAGGTTGTAATTTTTTTATAGCCTTAAAGTAACTTCAATTCTTCTAGTGTTCTATGAATCTTTCTGCTAATTTGTTTGTGGTCTCTTAAGCTTTTGTGTTTGATACTGAAAAGGGTGAGTGTGCTTATATTTCTCTTCTTTTTCTTCCACATGAATGTTTGTTTCCTATTTCTAAGTATACTATGGTACTTGTCTTGTTAGCATTTAGTAATTTAGGGGTCAAATCAATGTTTTTTTGTTGAGTTTTTGTGGTGAAAATGGAATTAAGTAATTTTTTTATTGTAAGAATAATAAAATTATTATGAGATGTTTATATGTGACATATATGTATATATGTAATGGAAAGTGGGAAAATTTTAGGGGAATTGAAGGATAGAAAAGGTATTTTGAAAAAATTTATTTTATTGTTTTAGAGGGAAAATGAATGTATATTTGTTATGTTTTGCCAAAAGATACACACACATATGATATAATACATGTCATATATATAAACACTTTCATTACTATAACTTATAAGTTGGGATGCACGTGGCAATAGTGCCATAGCCCATGTTCCAGCTTTTTGTTTTTTTTCCCCCAATGTTAACCACAAAAATGACATTGTTTTGGGCTAACCTGTGTTGCATGTGCATGTACTTAATGTTGTGTTATATGTTTGGCCATAGTGTTATTAAGTGTGGGGTCCACAATAAGATCAGAAGAAATGTACTTTTTTTTCTTTGGGTTGAAGAAACGCG
>JACGDI010000656.1:1982573-1995755 GCA_014898725.1 Jacaranda copaia
TTTCTTTTTTTTTTTGGTTGTTTAATATTCAAATTGTAGAGAGACAAAGATCTTTTTCATATTGTGGAGAAGTTGAGAGAGGATATGTGCAACACAATTTAGGGACTCAAAGGGCATGGCATATAGTTCCTTCATATCTGGTTTAGGAACCCTTATTTATACTAAGGGATTTTGGTGGTTGTTGTGCACAATATTTGCTTTTAGCTTTGAGTGATATATTATGTTATGGTGGCTTTAGAAATTAGCATTTTGGTCAGCTAAGATTAAGGGATATTTTGTTTTTGGTTTGGCTATGTTTGAAATTATTAAAAAATGGGAATGGAAAAAAAGTATCTCATGCTACATTGTTTCTTTATTGGTGTTAGGTTGTATGGGATTGAGCTTCTCTATCTCCTACGCTGCAAGGGAGTTGTCGACCATGCATTTCCCCTGTTCTCCACTTATGTGTGTAGTGTTTTACTTGCTTCCAACTATAATTTAGTTCTTTTGATTTATTTTTTATTTGGGTTAGATTGCTATTTTTTTATAACCTTAAAGTAACTTCAGTTCTTCTAATGTTCTAGCAATCTTTTTGCTCATTTTTTTGTGGTCTCTTGGGCTATCGTGTTTCTTACTAAAAAGGGTGAGTATGCTTATATTTCTCATCTTTTTCTATGCTTATATTTCTAATATTTTTCTTCCATATGCATGTTTCTTTCCTGTTTCTAATTATATTATGGTGCTTGCCTTGTAAGCATTTAGAAATTTATGAGATGTTTCTTTTCAATTGCTTGATTTGCTTGCCTATTTTTTTACCTTTTTTCCTATGAATATAGGGATTTTGGTGTTTTTCAGTGTTTTGGAATTTTTCCTTGAATGTTTGCATGTATGGTGCCTATTTTTAGGGGTCTGTGTGCGTGTATTTAGTGTTTTTTATAGTTGGTTGTTTTGTGGTTTGAGTCATCTTTTTCTTTTTGGAAATAATTTGTTCAATGAGGTCTCAAACAATTCTTTGGTCCTGTAGTATTCTAGGTGGCTGTAGGTTATCTTTTTCCTATGTTTGCCTATGCGTTGAAGGTTTGCACTTTTTGTTAGTGTCAAGTGAAATATAGTTAATTCTTATATTTTGAGTTGTTTCTTTGTATGATGTTTTGTTTATGTGATCAATTTTTCTATGTTGTCCCACCTTTTTTGTTCCATAGAAGGCAATGAAGCTTAAGTTTACTTAGTGAATTTAAATATATGCATCTATCACTCCAACCATGCTGTATGTTCTATGCTTGGAGTTTGGCTAATTTTTATTGGGTTACTACATTTGAAATGAAAGTATGAAGCTTTATTTTTCTTATTTTCTTCCCTTGAAAGATTTTAATTTTCTATCTGATGATGTTTTCTTATGTTTTAGTATCCTGTGTATTATGGTTTGAGGCTGACTATGTTGATGTTGTGCTAGCCGATGTTAAGAAGAATGATGTGACTGGTCAGCGGTGACCTACAACTGGTGAAAGGTAAAAGCCTTTTTTGTTCCATATTCTTTTTTCTTTCTTTTATTTTTATTTTTTGTTATGTGTTACAGCTAACTGGCCCTTTTTTCTTAAAGTTTTTTTTTGTCTGTTTATTTTTTTTTTATTTGGAGAATGAGTGTATGTGTGATTGATGAGAAAGGGTTTTTATTGGTGTGAATTTATAAAGCATTTCATTCTAGAGAAAGCTTCACTTTGGAACTGTCATAGGTCATTATAGGCTACTACATAGTGTTTTCCTCTTCGTGAATTTCATTAATTATGGCTTGAATCATGACTTGTCCATCGCTTGAAAATGTCTTCATTTTTTGAATAGAAAAGGGCAGGCTTCTATTTTTGTCGCATTTCAAGTGAGTATAATTCCTGGTCATTCATGCACACTACTTAGAGTTGGTATCTGTGGAAAGTTTATCTCTATCCCACACATATGCAAGTTGCAATTGTATACTTAATAAAAATACTACACATTGAATTAGTTAAGAAGAGTTAAAGCACTCTTTGAGTCAAAGAATTTTGTGTTTAAATTTCATTAATATCAACAGGTTGTAATGAATCCCTAACATCATAATTATGAGTTAATTATTTTTTGGGCCTTTGGATACACAATTTATGCAAATTACACCCTTACTATAGGAATACCTTTAGATAACTAACTCATCTAAATGTAGATTCTCAAATGAGATACTAAGTAGAGGAATAGAATAAAAGGAAAGGATGTTTGGATTGATTTGGCTTAATTATGCTTTTTTCTTTTTATATTTTATAGTGAGGGAAAATTTTGATTAAAGACTTAAAATTGCTTGCAATAAAGATGTATCAATGAAATTAAATTAGTGTATGCATCATTAAATCTATTTGTCAATGTTTGCTAGGTAGTAATTGAAGAATTTTATAGGAATGTTGGTGTACAATCTGTCCCCAGAGGTAGTATCATTAATGTTATAGCTACGACATCAATAATATGCAAGATCTTAATAACTCAATTAAATTCCTCAAAAAATAATAGAAAAAAGAGATCATATGGTAGCAAATCTATAAGATTAGATTACATATTCATAAAGTTAATATATAAGTTTTTTGTCATTAGAATCTTGAAATGAAATTGAGAATGGTTAGAGGGTGTAAAAAACTCTTTATTTGAAAATGTAAATTAGTTATATTACTTTAAATACAAAAACTTTATAGAAAGACTATTGTGTAGAACAACATATAGAGAGCTTTTTTATCAAAAGCAAATCTAATCTGCCAATAAATATAAATTAGATACATACATTTCAAAAGAGCACGCCAGTTGATGTTTGCTTTATTTACTGAAAGGAAGGAAAACATGACAAGAAAGCCGAAAGATGAGGGAGAAGGAGCAAGCAAAATTAAAAGAGAAAAGTAGCTCACAAATGCAATTGCATAGCTAGAGACTAAAAAAGGTTCAGAATTTTATCTGGGACAAGCATGCTGTACACATATTTACCTTGAAAGGCGAACAAAGTGACAACTCAATTTGTATAGAGGAGGATTTACTTTTTTATTTTTTTCAATGAATAAGTAAAAATTATGCAGCATACTTCTATGTTTAATAAAAAAATAGAGTTGAACATAAAGTAAGCAAAACGTGGAATAGAAGTATGGCATGTTGACACAGTATGTCCAAATTCCTAAGTTTGAGAAATACCTTAAATGTTGCTCCAATCTGGCAAATCGTCTTGATATTAACATTATTTTGTTAGAAAGGTCCAATCACTTTTGTTTGCTGTTAATAATATCATGCATTCTTAAAGGACCTAGGTCTATAATCAAATGACAGAATTTTGTGTGATTTTTATTATCAAACTAAGCTCCATATTATTAAATTTTCCATTACAACTATTGCATATGGCAATACAAAGGTTCACTAAGAAATTATCCAAATGATGAAGAACGAGAAGTTGTTTCAATCTCAAGGCGGCTCAATATTGTTCTCTCATAGTCATGTTTTCCATATTTTTCATATTTAATTTTGGCTTGTTTGGTTTGGAAGAATTTCTATTGTCAACTCTCTAGTTAAAACTACCCACTTTAGTAATAGTCATTTATTCATGATAGCTTAATTTGATGGTCAGTATCACATCAACTACCCATCTAGAGCACCCCTTTTGACATAAGAGAGCTCTTTCTGGATGTCCGTGAGCACGATTGCATACTCATACTCATTGAAGCTTGTAACCGTTGCGGATGGCTAATGTCAGGCAACTTTATTATATATTTAAGATTATATTCCAAAGCCTGTAATAGATTCCAATCAACTCCCAAGTTTAAGTCTTTTTTCTCATATCTGAAATATTTTTGGTAGATTAAATCTACTTCTTCTATTTGTTTTGTATGACATTATGGTCGTTTACTATGTTTCTTAGTTTGAATACTACCAAAAACATTTGATAAAAGCTAACACAAATGGTTACCCACTTTAAAATGCAGTATGAAGTGTGAAGGCATGGTCATTTCTCATTGACTCAAAACAAAAATGGAGGGAGAATTTGACAAATAGAAAATATTGGGAATTATAAGGTTTTAGGTTATCAATTATATATAGGCCACCAAGAATGTTCAAGAAATTTTAGGTTGAGTTAAATTGAATGTGTTAAGTAATGTTAGAAAAGTAATTTGTAATTCAAAAAATAAAATAAAATAAATGGATAATGAAGCTTCAAGATGCATGGTTAATGGTAGTTGATGGATAGTTTTGCCAACTTTGACTTAGATGAAATTAGTGGCATTAGAATTACCACATAGTTGCATGATTATTTGAGAAATAAGATTAGCAAGAAACTTCAACCACATAGTTGCATGGTTATTTGAGAAATAAGATTAGCTAGAAAATTCACTAACCGACCTGCCATGCTTAGCTACCACACTTGGTTGCTTATATATATGTATGCTTTGATTGAATATATAACATAAGATAGAGTGTGTAAGAAAGAGATAGACATAAGAAAAAGTGCGAAAAATATTTTGTAGCAAAAAATCATTCCAAAGTTGTATTGCATAAACTTTAGAAAATATTGTAATATTGCATGGTTATATCAAATTTTATCCTTCAATTTATCAATTTCTCTCAAATCATAAATTTACACCCAATAGATTTATGATATCGAAGCCACTCCTTCGCCTGATAACCTCTCTTACAAACAAAATTGGCTTCAAGCAGCAACAACAAGCTTGCCTTCACATATTCCCAACAAGGTGTTCGAATCTTTGTTGGTCAAGATTATAAGTTATGAAGTGTTCTAATGAGGAAATTGTTCATGTCTCATGAACTTTAGGATATTGTTGAAGATGGGTACAAAACATATACGCTAGAGGAAGAAACAATGTTAACAGCAACAAAGAAAAAATAGCATAAGGAGAACAAAACCAAAGATGCAAAAGCCTTGTCTTTTAAGGACCAAGGGGTAAGTAGATCTATCTTTCTGCACATTACGGGTGTAAAAATATCAAAAGATGCATGGCAAATTTTGAAAAATCAATTTGGAGGATATGAAAGATTATCTCTATTAAATTGCAAAATTTATAGTAGGATGTTGATAACCTAGAAATGAAAGAAGTTGAAAATGTGCAAGAATTCTTTTCTAGTTAATCAAATCAAAGGATATGGTGAGACTATTGAAGATCAAAAGACCGTAGAAAAAGTGCTATGAAGTTTACCAGCAAGGTTCGAGCATATAGTTAAAATTATCTTTAGATGAACTCATGGGATCATTAGAAGCCCACGAAAATAGGATCTTTCAAGCCAAAGTTTAGAGCAAGCCTTTCAAGCAAAATCTAATATTTCAGGGCACAGAAATCAGAAAAATGACCAAGAAGAAAATAAAAATGACCTTATGCAAAAAAGCTCAAGAGATAGAGCTTGTGGCAAATATCAAAACTTCCAAGGCTAAGGATTAGAGAAATTCTAATCAAAATTCATATTCTTATGCTCGAATCTGCAAAAAAAGTGGTCATGACACCAAATATTGCCGCTACAAATGCAAGAAAAGCAGAAATGCAACCAAAGGGATTGCTGGTATAAAGATGATGAAGAATCAAATAAAGTTAACTTCATAGAAGTTGATCAAGTATTTTATTCCTACCTGAATTCTCAGCAACAATTTGAGAATATTTGGTACATAGATAGCAGTTGCAGCAATTACATGTGCGGAAATAAGAAAATGTTTGTGAAGCTTGATGAGTCATATTCATCAGAAGTGAAATTGGGAGATGAAAAAACTTGCAAAATTAATGGGAAAAGAGAAATTGAGGTCAGAACAAAATAAGGTAAAATTAATATCATCAAGGATGCTTTTTACGTTCCAATTTAGAACAAAATTTGTTGAGTGTTGGTCAGTTGTTGGAGAAGGCTTACAAAGTGAAGTTCAATAATGACCACTATGTTATTGTTGACAAGCAAACGAATCTCATGATAGCTAAAATTAAGATGAGTTCCAATAAAGTTTTTCCTCTTAATTTGCCATTGAATGAAAAGGTGGTGCTTCGTAGCTCAACAAATGAAGATTACAACCTTTGGCATTTAAGGTATGGGTATTTGAGCTACAAAGGCATAAATCTGTTGAAAAAGAAAAATATGGTACTTGGTTTTTTGAATATTCCTGATCGAGACAAGACATGTGAAGGATATATCTTTGGCAAAATGCATCACCTACTATTTCCAAAGATATAATATAGAGCTAAAGCGCCTCTTAAATCAATACATGTTGATATGTGTGGACCAATACAAACGCCATCTCTGAACAATAACAGATATTTTCTTCTATTTGTTGATGATTACACCAGAATGATGTGGGTCTATATTTTAAAGCAGAAGTTAGAAGCATTTCCTAAATTTTTGGAATTCAAAGCACATGTGGAAATCAAAGTGGTAGAAAAATAAAGACTTTCAAAACTGATTGAGAAGGTGAATTTATTGGAAAATCCTTCTTGAATTATTTTAAAGAGAAAGAAATCCATCGACAACTGACGGTTTGCTATAATCTTCAACAAAATGGAGTTGCTGAGCAAAAGAATAACATAATTGTGGAAATGGTACAAAGCATGATGTCAGGCAAAGTACTTCTAAAAGGTTATTGGGCAGAAGCAATAAATGCTATAGTTTATATTCTAAATCAATCACCAACTAAAGTAGTTCCAAACAAGACTCTATATGAAGCATAGCATCGAAGAAAGCCACTAGTAAATCATCTAAGAGTCTTTGGATGTATTGCTTATTCGCATATTCCTTTTCAGAAAAATGAGAAGTTTGATGATAATGGAGAAAAACTTATCTTTATTGGTTACTGTAACTAATCGAAGGGATATTGGTTATTAGATCAAAAGATAGACAAACTCATTATATCTCAAGATGTTATTTTTAATGAAAAGTAGGCATGGAATTGGGAAGAAAATAAAAAGATAATGAAGATCATTTATTTGCGTAGCCCAACTACCACTTCAAAACAAGATGAGCAATTGAGCACAAGCAAGAGCGCCAATTCAAGCTCCAGTCCAAGCTCTAGCTCATTAGAATCATTTGGTAGATTATATCTAGAATCTGAAAGCCTAATTAGAAAGGTGCGAAGTCTACGAGAAATTTATGAATCATGTGATGTCACATATTTTGCTTGTGAGCTACAAATGTACAATGAAACTACAAAAGAAAGAGTTTAGCAAACCGCTATGGACAAAGAAATTGCAAGTATAGTGAAGAACAAGATATGGGAACTTGTAGATCTTCTTGAAGGAAAAAGCGTGATTGGAATAAAATGGGTCTACAAGACAAAATACAAAGACGATGGCTTAATCTACAAGCACAAAGCACGCTTAGTTGCAAAAGGATATTTTCAGCAGTCTAGAGTTGATTTCAATGAAACTTTTGCTCCAGTTGCTCAAATGGAGACAATACGTATTCTTCTAACTCTAGCAACACAACTTGAGTTACTAATTTATCAACTGAATGTTAAATCAACATTCCTTAATGAAAACTTAGAAGAAAATTTTTATGCTAAGCAACTAGAAGGCTATATTAGTGAAGGCAAAGAAGACAATGTCTATGACTCAAGAAAGCATTATATGGATTGAAACAAGCACCAACAGCTTAAAGTAGCAAGATTGATAGCTATTTACAAATAATTGGATTTCAAAAAAGCCTAAATGAGTCGTCATTATACGTGAAGAAAAAAGGTACACAAGACTTTCTTTTCATTTGTTTCTATGTAGATGATTTGATTTATACAGGGACAAAACCAAACATGGTGTAAGAATTTAAGAAGGCCATGATGAAAGAGTGTGAGATAACTAATTTGGGTCTCATGAAATATCTTCTTGGGATTCAAGTTTATCAATCAAAGGGAGAAATATTTAATTCCCATGAAAAAATATCTAAAAGAACTATTGAAGAAATTTCAGATGAGCAATTGCAAGTCAATCACAACTCCGCTTGCAATCAATGAAAAACTACAGTTGAATGATGGAGCCGCCAAAGTTCATGCGACGACATATAGAAGTCTAGTTGGCTCCTTGATATATCTGACAAATACAAGGCCTTATATTATTCATCTAATTAGCTTGATATCCAGGTTTATGCATGATCTAAGCAAGTTACATTATGCAGCAGCTAAAAGAATACTACAATATCTTCAAGGTACCAAAAAGTTTGGGATTAAGTATGTCAAAAGAAAAAGAAAATAAGCTCGTTGGGTATACTGATAGTGATTGGGCTGACTCACTTAATTATCGCAAAAGTACATCTAAATATGTATTTTGCTTAGGTACCCAAAAATTTCTTAGATGTCTATGAAATAGAAAATGGTATCACTCTCATCAGCAGAAGCAGAATATATTTCTATCACTGATGCCACTTGCGAAGTTGTTTGACTTAGAAGAATCTTGGAAGATGTTCAACAAAAGCAAGACACTCCGACAATAATTTTCTGCAATAATATATTAACTATCACAATGACAAAAAATTCAGTTTTTCATGCGAGGTCAAAGCACATTTAACTTCGTCATGATTTTATTAGAAATGTCGTCAATAATCAAAAGATTCAGCTGGAATTCGTCAATACAAATGAGTAGTTGGCACATGGATTTACGAAAGCAGTTAGTGAAGAAAAATTTTAGAAGCTTTGGAGAAAAGTTCAAATTACAAATTAAGAGGGGGTGTTAGAAAAGTAATTTGTAATTTAAAAAATAAAATAAAATAAAAAATGGAGAATGAAGCTTCAAGATGCATGGTCAATGGCTGTTGTTGGATAGTTTTGCCAATTTTGATTTGGATGAAATTAGTGGCATTAGAATTGCCACTTAGTTGCATGATTATTTGAGAAATAAGATTAGCTAAAAACTTCAACCACTTAGTTGCATGGTTAATTGAGAAATAAGATTAGCTAGAAACTTCACTAGCCGACCTACCATGTTTAGACGCCACACTTGGTTGCTGATAAATACACGTATGCTTTGATGGAACACATAATATAAGATAGAGTATGTAAGAGAGAGAGAGATATAAGAAAAAGTGTGAAAAATATTTTGTAGCAAAAATCATTCCAAAGTTGTATTGTATAAACTTTGAAAAATATGGTAATATAGCACAGTTATATCAAATTTTACCCTTCAATTTATCAATTTTCTCTCAAATCATAAATTTACACCCAACAAGTAAAACAAAAACTTTCTATGTTCACTGTTACCTTGATTTCATGGTTCATGGAGTATTGAATTTAATTTCTCTCTTGCTCAATCCTACAGTTTTTGTTTTCTGGTTTCTTAGATCTCCAAATCTCTAAAATTGAGATTGAGTTTTAATTTATCTTTTTTGCTACCTTTCACATTGCTATTGCTTCTAGCAATTCCTGTGATATTACTTGCTTTTGCTATCCTGAAATTCAATTGTGTAAAAGCTTTGGCATTTAGAGGTTTGGTCTTTCATGGCCAGATAAATAGATATTATTCTAACTTGTTTCAGGTTTGTATAATGGTATTGGATGGTTGACTTTGGGAAGAACAGCAGGCCTTGGAGTTCGCTTTGGTGTTTATGAGATATTGACAGCATACTACAAAGGTAAATTTAGTTTTCTGCATTTTTTTTTGGCTTATCTTTGATGATTCTGCTCTGTGGCAAATTTGTCGGTTGCACCTCCACATTCTCTTAAGAGACCATTCCACAATGCAGATTTTTTCTATAGAGATACTAAAACTAATAAAAGCAACTCATAGACAAAAACTTTTAAGGAATATTAAACAAATGCACATCTTTAATCATTTTCCAAAAATATCTGGCTTGTTATGAATGAGCCGTGCAATAAGACCTTAGATAGGAACTGATTCAAAAGTAACAGATGTTTTTTCACAATATTTAAGAAGATGGTAATTGATTATTCATTTGTTCAACAAAATCAGAAAAAGAACCGTGGAAAAGTGAAGCTGCAGTCTATCTTCTACCACTTTCGGAGTTTGAGCATCAAAAAAAGGGAGATGCTTCATATGGACTATAGTAAATGGCTCTTTTCTTGCCTATGCTTTCTATCTGAAATTATTTTCTTTGTATGATAGTAAATTTTAAAATATTATAATCTCTTTTAATATTTCAAATATTTTATATCTCTAAAATACATATGTTATCCATACTTTTCTAAATTATGTTATTTAAATGGGCACAATACCCATGATTAAGACCAAGTTCTGAACATGTATGCAATAGTCTGTTACTCTTCTTGGGTCTTATTTTGAAATAGACATTTTTTGTCCTTCACTTCTGTATCGAGTTCCAGATATTTTGTAATTGCTTGTGTTTTGCCTTTTAGTAATCATATATCATTGGAGAAGATATCATGTAGGCTCAATCTTTTGTTGCTGAAAATCCCTCGAATTGTGTGGTGATTTATGATGCTGCACAAGTTGTTTGGGAATTGTACAGATTATTTGGTACTACTGATCTGCACAGAAGTTTCAAAACACTAAGAAAATAGCCAAAGCTCCAGGCCAAAGAGTTAATTATTTTTTGGTTATTTGGGGTGGTGACTTGTGATGCTGCACAGGAATTTGTTTATTACTCAACTGGAGAGAGATGTAAAGATTGTTAGGAAGTGCGGATTTAATTTCTCAAACCTTTTCATGTTGCTGATAGAGCAGTTTGGTCATTTCTTGGTACAAATCCTGCTCTTTGCTGTACCGGAAAACTTATTTGGAGGCATGATCTGGTCACAAAGTGTTGTACTTGTGTGATTGGAACAAAAAATAAATCTGGTTATAGAGTTTTGAAAATTTGCTGGGAACTATACATGCATGGAAAGATTATGGAAACTATTTCGGTGCAGTCGCTTGGACTGATGAAACCTTGATTATTGACAACTGATCGCTGCAAATACGTTAGGATTCAGAATCAGCACAGAGCTTTTGGAAAGCTTTATGTGCTAGCAACCTGTGTTCATGAAATTACTTTGTGCTGATGAGTTGGAAATGGTTGGTTGTTGTTCTGATATGAAATGAATTTTGATGGCTTTGGGTAGAACTGAACCATGAAAACCACGTCGCTAATGTTGTCTTTAAATAAGATTGGACCTCTGAGTGCATAAAGATG
Source organism: Jacaranda copaia (assembly GCA_014898725.1). NCBI lineage: Eukaryota > Viridiplantae > Streptophyta > Magnoliopsida > Lamiales > Bignoniaceae > Jacaranda > Jacaranda copaia. Next base: position 1,993,659 of record JACGDI010000656.1, read on the forward strand.
ATCATGCTGGGTTGACTTTTGCTTTATTTTAGCACAATTGGCTTTTTATTTAGTTTTGGTACTATTGACATGGAGAGAGGCTTGTTGCTTATTTCTTGAATTTGGAATTGAGTTGCAATTTGCTGCAAAGTGCATGTGCATGAAAGACTAATATGCAGGGGTTTTGCTCCTGCGTACAGAAAATTGGAGTTGCTATAGCAACACCTTAGAACCGGTGGAAAGATACTGAGCTTCAATTTGTCGGCCATAAGCGCAGTTGACCACTTGTTTTTTTAGTCAAAATTGATGTTGGCTACACAAGCAAATGGTTCAAGAATTAAAACTTCAATAGAGCCTTTTGTTTATTTGATACGTTAAAATGTATTCTTTCAACAATTCAAGAAATATTTATTCTTTTTTTCAGCGTTTTCCTTGTCCATAAATGTATGGTAATTTATCCTTTGTGAACTGAAACACTTTCTGTTATCTTAATCTTGGAACTCATTTGATTTACTTTTTAATTTCCCTCTTCTTAATTATATCTAATGCTGCTTTTGATATTATGGTATCCTAATTATTTATGTTGAGTTATCTATTTTATATAAATTTATGGACTATTTAATTTTGTAATTTTTGAGGTTTTTTTCCCCAGTAGCATACAAAAGGTTAAAATAATTTTATTGTTTGCCAAGTTATTGATTTTAATTTGATTGTAGTACCATCCTGATGTCTGCAGAGGAAGCAATTGTTGAATCCAATTTCACCAACTTAATGAAGCTTATATTATGACTAAATTTATATACACAGTATGTACATCTTTTTACTTATATATATATATTGATGTTTTAGTGAAGATCTGATTAATTTTTTATAAAATTGTATGATAGGATTGCTCACTATAAAACAATTTTTTTATACATACATCATTGTGGTCTTTATATATTCAAATTAAAATAAATAAATTACAAGCAAATAAATATATTTGTTGAAATCAACGGGCAATGCACGGTGCACTTATTTCTAGTATACAAATATAATGCATACAACCCCCACCCCACCCCCCAACCCCATCTAGATTTTGCAACGTCATTAACCCCTATTTGGTAGTTGACACAATTATAAATACCTCTTTCACTCCATTTGAAAGGTATGTACGCATGAGATACTCCTATGTGTTTTTTCTTATTGCTTTTTACACCTCTCCACTTTTAGTATATTAACTCGATTGTTGAACGCATGAGATACTCCTATGTATTTTTTCTTATTGTTTTTTACACCTCTCCACTTTTAGTATATTAACTCGATTGTTGAACGATTTTCATTGGAAGAGATCCAAGCAATTCTTAACAACCTTTTGCCAGTTGTTTCAAGCACTTAGATTCGGGAAAATTCAAAAGACTTGTTGTCTCAAATTGACCTCAACCTCAAAAAATCATTATCGACCTCACGTCATCTTCTATATGCATATAATGATTCAAAATACTTCTTCATAGATCTCTTATTTCTTGTGACCCTAACAATAACTTGTCATGTTTTTTTTTTTCCATATTTTGCTTTTTCTAACCCATCCATGTTGTCTTGCGTAAACTTTGAAGTAATCTAATACTGCATTATTGCCACCATATGATCATCTTTGTTACCACTTACCAGTTAATAAATATAAGTTGAGGTCTCGATCTAATCGGATAGCATTGTCTGAATCTCCTCGGACATTGTCGATGGTGACAAAAACGAATTTCCTCGCCATCATTGCATAATCCCGTAATGTGATGGCTATATCCAGCTGCCACTCGGCACTGCTACTCCATGATCTTCTTAGTTACCAAGCTCATTCATAAATATAAATTGAGGTCTCAATCTACTCGGTTGGACAATTAATATTATTGATATTGACAAAAATGAATTCATATTAACTAATCTTGTGATACGAGTCTATGTACAGTAGCCATTTGTATGTTAGCTTATTTATAAACTTAGCCCACTTTCTTATAGATGAGACCTGCATAAAACTTCATTAATGGAGAAATGGCTTCTTCTATTGTTGGCTTTGCTCAATCTAAAAGCCTCTGCACAAGGTAATTAATTTACCCACTTCACTATCAGATATATATATATATA
>JACGDI010000656.1:1995855-2010684 GCA_014898725.1 Jacaranda copaia
TTCCATTTATTTCTTCACTAGAAGCCTGGTTGATTCCTGACACAATGTATACCGAGATGAGTCAAGATCTGGCCTGGCTCAATAGCTACCGTTACAACTATGGTGCGAACAATTGGATTGTAGGGTGAGATGTCTTGTTTGTTGCATTTTCTGTTGTCATACTTGTGTTTGACATATGACCTTCAAAGGTCGGAAATATGTTAGAACTTATTTTCGATTCTTGGATTCAATAGGTATCCTGGTGATACCAACAACAGAATATGGGAACCAATGTCTGTAACAGGTGCCATCAACACTACTGCTGATCCTGGAACAGCCATTGGCTTTTCTAATGAACAGCCTCCAGATTCCGCTATTCTAGATGCTGTAGAGGCTCAAAGTGAAACTACTTCACTTTTTCTAACTTTTGGAACAGCCAAGACCACTACCACCACCACCACCACTATCTATGTGGAGGCTTATTTCACAGAAATGCAGTTGTTGTCAACAGGTACAAGATCCTTTGACATGTATGTTGATGGCAAGAAGCAGGTTAAAATCATACCTGTTTATTCTACTTGCACTGCAGCATGGGCTCTTGTCCAGTCTTTGACTAGCAACTCAACCATTGAACTGCGACCAACAGCAAATACCTTACTGCCTCCAATCATCAGTGCTATTGAAATATATACCGCCAGTGATACCCTTGTTACAACAGGAAATCCAAATGTGGATGCTTCTGCCAAGGACAAAAGCTCTACGGCCATGATCATAGGCCTAGCAGTGGGAATACCTTTAGTTGTTATTGTACTAATCCTGGCTCTCGTGTTTTGGCTAATCCAAAGACGGGCAAAACAGGGCCAGAATCAAGCAACAGAAGGGCCTGAAATGGAGAACGGGATCGAACATGAAAGCTTCACAATAAGCGCAAGCACGGACCAGCTTATCAGGCCACCACCACGGCCCACGGCTCCTATGAAACCAGCAGCAGAGGATGACGACAACGAAGATTGCATCCCTGTTACCATGTCCAATGGGAAACCAAATAATGAGACCATGGTTCCAGATATGGAGTTGGACGAACTCGAGGAACTGATTCATCAACACGAAAAAGCTTGCAGCCATGACAACGCGGATCAGCTAACATCTGATGAAGACTGTGAGGCGGTTGGTCCTGATCATCAGTGTGGCACAAATGCAAGCAATGGTCAATCTATGGTTCCAGATTTGGATTTGGAGGAGCTTGATGAGATAATTCGACATCAAAAGGACAGGACGTAAAGCAGATAAACAGTTGAACTCCATAAAGATAAGAAAATTTAACTTCTTGTTTGTAAAATAGTCAAAACTGCAGGGAGATTGTCCTGAATAATATACGTTTCATCTGACATTTACAGTAAAATGGCATAGAAAATATACAAAACAGCTCACGAATTTCTATTTGTTCTGTGAACAGTGATCTTTAATTTTGTTGGCTTGTCTTAAATTGCCCAATTTTTCTTTTCATTTTTTTGGTACATAAACATTCCTAAGTTCAATAACCATCATAATTATAGATTGATAGCACATAGCACAAATCTTTCACAAGGAAAGAAAGAAATACGAACCTGCAGTACCACTGTAGTAATTCAGTTAATCGTTTTAGAAATGTGACGAATAATGTAAAAATAGCATTCCTCTCGCAATTATTCATTTGTCCTTTAGAGTTTTATCTTGTTTGAAGGGGTATTTAGATGTAGTTATGAACTTTTTTGATATTTATAATTAGGTGTTGAAAATCTATTTTTGGTTCTTGAATTTTGATAAAAAAATTGCAAAAAGAATTATTTTTTCATTTCAATTTATTGTATTTATTCATTACTTCTCAACTATTTTTCTGTTCTTGTTTACTTTTAGTACAGCTCGGACGACGCACCAACAGTCTACATCACCTATATTTTATTTTATTTTTATTGTATAATTATGCCCCATAATATTTGTATTATAGTTGAAATTAAATACTGTAGACTTTTTATTTCTATCGAATCTGTACTAAAATTCATATTTTAGCGCACTTATTTTGTATGCAACTATTTATTAATTTTCCCCAATATTTTTTCCAAAAATATTTCAACTAAAAAAAGTTACTGTTATATTGTACAAATAGTGTGATGTTGATCCACTATCATCCAAATTACTTTCAATAAATAAAAACTCAACCAACAAATTAATCAATTATATTTAAAATATTTCTAAAAATAATATATAATAAACTACATAATCATTCAACCAATTATTACAAATTTACATCACAATCATATCCAATCATTATATTTACATACATATATATCATATATCTTTTATCATTACCCTTACGTTTAAAAAAAAATTAACTAATTCCATTTACTCCTCAAAAAGCCCAATAAAAGAAATTAATTTGAGCGCTACAGTATGAAATATCTATCTCCAAAACATAAACAAACATACCAATACTTCTCAAAATATATTTTTAATTATTTTTCAAAGTATAAACAAACATTCACTACATACCCTAATGCCATTTTCACATTCCCAACCCTACTCCCAAATATATTACAGCCACATCCAAGACATATTCAAACAATCCCTAAGTCATTATTGATCTTAAATTCAAAATTTTGAACAAATAATTCTCAAAATATGAATACCTGAAGTAGAAGATGTGGCCAAGGTTTCTCTATTAGCCACAACATGTTGCTTTTGAATAACACTAGTACATGCTTATTTAATTGACACGTATTATAAATATGTACTAATTTAATTTTCATAATACTATTACTATTGACAGAATATTTTATTAATAATTTACTAAACTACTCTTAACCTCATTATCTTAAACTATTACCATCATTCTTTTAGTAAAAAGACAAACTATGGGAAACAATAACGCAACAAATTTAACAATTAACGGTCACACATCTGCAAAATTTATTCAATGTGCTTAGACTCAAATACTCTATACTGTACTTAAAATATATAATTTCTTTTTATAAAAAATTTAAAGTGAGTAAAAATTAAAAAAACCAACAAATAAAGAAAATAAAATGACACAAAATTCCTTCTATAAGAAGTATATTAAAAATATTTTATATACTCATATATAAGCATGTATACATATATAAGTCTCTCACTACAAAAAAATATTATATTAGTGATAATATAAAAATTATCACTAGTTATATGTATTGAGTGACAATAGTTTTAATTTTGTCACTAATAATATATTTTAGGTAATAATTTTTATTTGTCATAATATGACCATTAGTGATACAAACTAATGTTTTAAGTTGTCACTAATTAGCGACACCACTATTGTAGCCCCTCAACTGGGAGGTGCTATCCTATCGAAGGTGCTACCCATTCTATACCGCAAGTTTTCTAAATAACAGAAATATATTTCTCAAAATTCAAAGTATCTAATTTCTACAAGCAATGTCCAACAGAGATTCAACTATGAACCAAAATATTATGAATCATGCTTAGTACTTCTACCACCTTCATTACCTTATGCGTCACCTAGGTTAATCTATCTTCGTCACTTATTCTTACTTGGGATAAAGAATAAAAAATAACAATAAAATAACATAAGTTTAAATGACTTAGTGAGATATCTTAGCAATAACAATAGGATGACAATTTCTCAAATATTATATAGGAAATAAGTAGAAGTATTAAAATTTTCAAAAACCATAGGAGCAAAATTTCATTCAAAATTCTTTGTAATCCATCTCACCACCGTCCCATACTAGTTATGAGACTTCACAAAACTAGCTACCTATTTACAAACATTTAAATCTCAAATACAACCAAAGGGGTCAACATGACATTTGAACAATCATATGATTTTTGTCGAACATTCGAGTTTCAAAACACAAGTACCAAGCATCTCAATTATTTTTGCAATCTTGCTGTTAGTGGTTCTCTTACCTTGTCACTCCACTTTCGAAAGCACAAAGATCCTTATCCCTCCAAATTTTCAGTAATTGGCTTAGATAATCAATCAATCATTAGGCATGGCTAACCACATGCCTTATCCCACCCATAAACAACTACCTCCCGCAGTCTATGAGATAGGATTATATATATAGCTTGTATGAGTATCAGTCGAAAGTCAGTCACCATCGGTCCATTCTACCTGGTCATCCTTTGAAGTCAATCCCAAGGCCTACCTCCAAGGGTATAAATTATATTCTTGTATATCATATATCATGTCCAACAACATTTCAATTAACATTCCAAATTGCTATAACAAACAAGCAATCAAGTAATTTATATCAAACTCATTTCAAGGTAATAGTCATGACGCTAATAGAAAATGTATTTTGAAATCTCTTTTTAGTTTTCCAAACACGATCATCAATTTTCAAGTAAAATGCATAAATAAAGGTCAACAAGAACCATAATCAACATAAAGTGGCAATGTATGGTAAATTTCGCAACACATCTATTGAAAGGGATCAAGTGACAAAGACATATTGGCAAGTATATATGTTCCTACCCTAGAGAAAAAATGTGGTAGTATTGAGTGTAAACTTGACTGGCAAATGCAAAGGAATCCCTAGTTGTATGGTCGCTCCAATCCTGGTTTCTTAGTCAAACTAAGAACTATATAAGATAACCCTAGTTATCATGTTATCAATCCTCATAATTTTAAGTATAAATATAGTTAATGTCTTTATCATTTTAAGGTTATTCTGACACAATCCCAGCAATCTTGGTTCCATATCTAAATGCTTACAATAATTAAGTACGATAATCCTTAGCTAGTTAGTTTGATGAATAGATTACTGATACAACCTATATCACTATGGTCTTGTTTAAAGTCCCAATATTCAATAGGTATTTGTTGCTATAATACTCAAGTTCAATTGTATCTCACCTCAAATGACCTTGATCTTCGGATGCATAATACTCTCAGTATTACAAGACTTTACTTACCTAAGCCTAATCATTCCCATTGTTATTATCTTAAGGTTTTAACCACCTTAATAGCTTTACATGCTCTAGCCAACTCAATTCTCAAGTCACCCAGCCTACTTTATGAATATTTTACTCTATCTTATTCCATCAGCATAGCTTTGCGATATTCCTAATCATCATAGTCTAAAGTTGTGAGCTAGTTCAATTATAGCTATCTCCAACAAACTCCATTCATTACTTCACTTATTTTATGGTACATGATTGGGGTCTAGGTTCCAAAATTAGTTGGGTATAAGTCTATCAACTCTAAGTTGCATAACTCATTTTCATTCTAATATTTATATGGCTTAATCTTTGGATAAAGCTTAACTAGATTTCATTCACAACATATTATGTTATCGAGTCTGAGGGCATAATTTTAAGTCAATCTTGATCTAAATTATATTTGAATAATCTTAATTTAAAAAATACTAAATTAGAATTGTAAAAATAAATCAAATTAACATTCAATATAAAATTTACCGAATTGGATCGAATAGACATCTAATCTCAAGTTAGAAACTGCCCAAAAATTGCTCAAAATTACATGCCACCATTGCCGTCGAAGGTGAAGGCTGCCACCACCCACAGGTGCACCTCGGTGAGGCAAGTAAAAGCCCCAAGATAATTTTAAATTTTAACACTGAGAAACCCACCAATTAGCCTTCCAAATAGGTGGCTATGCCCTGGCACCATCACGACACCGCCCATGTCAATTCCTCCACTACCGCTTGCTATTTCACCAAATTGGCTCCACCATCACCTTGCCTAAGTAGTTGCAACCAAAACCCATACAAGCCCAACTGAAATCTACCATCGTACACCAGAGAACTGCCAAACCTACTACCTGTCCACATCGGTGAATTCCTTGGTTATTTCTTTGGTTTCTTGGTTATGATTGTACTTCTCTCAGCTAGATGAAACTAACTATGGTGTTATTTTCAGATTTCATGGTCATTTTCCAACTATTCACCATTGGGGTAGGGTTGGGGTTTTGTTTTGAAAATTAGGAAAAATTCTATCCTTCATTTATATATATATATATATATATAAAGATATTTTCAGGCCTTCTCATACTAACCCCAAAACATTCTGGCTTACTTCAATTACACAAATGATGACAACTTAGTAATAATAAAAATTGCCATGATAATTTATGATAAGATTTTTATTGTTATTAAGTTGTCATCATAGGGGTGTCACTAATTGTTAATTGTGACAATTTAAACACTATTATTATTACTATTTAGCTTGCAAATACCATTAAGGTGACAAAATAGATTTTTTTTTGTCACCTAATATATATAACTAGGGGTTAATGATAATTTACCCCCCTACAAAATATGAAATGTTTAGAACACCCCCCATATAAAAAATAAACCTACAAAAAACCTTCCTATGTTTTAAAAAGCCATACGCACCGCCTTCCCTTCTCATTTGCTGTCCATTTAACATAATTTTAATATAAAAAGACTAATTTACCCTTGAACATTTAATATGTTTTCAATTCAATTTAAATAATTTTTTATTATCATTTTTTTCTTTTCTTTCATTCTTTTCTTTTCTTTTTATTTCTCATTTCTCTCTTCTTCCATTATTTCATATATTTCTCATTTTATACATATATAAAAATTTATCATTATTTCTCAATTCTCATTATTTCATATATTATCATTTTATAAATATATAAATTTATTTATAAAATTAAAATCACTTTTATGTTTATCTTATCAATTATATTAATCTTTCTTTCTATTAATTCATTCCAAAGTAAATAAAATTTAAATTTTAGAAAAATATATAACATATTTTTTATTTATACTTAAATACAAATATAATATATATACACGTATATAAATTTATCTATAAAATTTAAATAACTTTTATTTATATATTTTGTCTTTCTAATTATTCATTTTAAATTAAATATTATATCTATTTATTAAAATATATATAATATATTTATATACATATATATTTTTTATAAGATAGTTGTATTTATATATTTATTATCACATATATGATAATAAATATAATAATATATACATTATAATACACATATAATACATATATGATATTATATATCACAAAACCCTACGCTCTGTCTCCCCAAACCTTACAGGCTACCATGGCAACATTGTGGCTAGATCTGGCCAAATACTGATTTGGCCAGATTCGGCCATTGGCCACCATGGCTAAAGTAGCCATGGTGGCCGTGTTGATGGTGGCCGATGGCCGCCATTAAATTTTTTTTAAATATTATTGCTACGCCGACTGCCAATGGTGGTTGCCTACTGCCGACTACCAATGGTTTTCAAGTTTAGTATATGATAATATGTATATATATACACTTGTATATATAATATATATACATATATAATATTACATATTATATATATGACAATATATTATATTGTGTATATACAAACCGTTGATTTTTTAAAAGAGGATCCAATGGTTGATGAATAAGGGCATAATTATCTTTTTATATACAAAAAATTAAGCCCAAATGCACACATAGGCACATGTTCTACACCCACGCTTTGAGGGGACCTTGTTGCATGGTTTTAAAAATGACAAGATAGCATTTTGTGTGTGTGTGTTTTTTCACAGGGGTTTTGTTTGCCTATTTCATTTTTCATAGGAGGGTACAAAGTAAAAAACCCATATAATCAGTGATAATTTTCGTATTTTCATTTATTATTTTGTCACTAACTTAACTTTTTATTTTGGCAATGTCTCCCACCAACTTCTCATCCTCGCTGCCACTACTATTCCCATGCATCCTACCACCACAATCGCCTAGCAAGAAGATGAAAAAGACCCATGAGAGCATAAACAACAAGTTGGCCCCTGCAATAAAGAGTGGAAATACACTCTTGGTTACAAAACTATCTCTGACCACTAAGGAAGTCAGTGATACGATGATGAAGAAAAACAATTCTTGGTTTAGTTTTCTACTATAATGATAGAAGAAAACGATTAATCAAGTTCTATTGAGTTTGACTTGTGGTGATCATTTTTCAAAGAATGACTATAGTTATCAAATGATTGAACAACCGGAAGCAATTTACTTATGATACTTAGTTGACATTCATAAAAAGTATTTATTGAATTATGAGTTCAATACATCTTATTGAGCAAAAAGGAAGGGTATTCCTTGCTCATTATCAAACAATCACTTGTTCACGAATTTTGTGTAGGACTAATACTTTGTATTTCTCATCTAATGAAAAACCCTTTTCACTACGCCTAGCCTTATCCCCTCTAGGGAGATTTTAGTGATATATTCTATAACAACTAGATGATCCGATTGAGTACTTGTCGACATATTAATTTTGATCAATTGGAGAGTGACACAAATAAAATAATATGCTAGTTATTAATTCAAAACTTTCTATGTATCTTAGAAGTTATTAAATTTAATTCCAAAAAATAAATAGTTAATTTTAATTAATATTCTAGTATTTATTTTATACTCAAATCAAATATTGACAAATGTCAAAAATAAAATATTTATGTTATGGACAAATCCATAGTTGTCAAAGGCGACAAAGGCGGTCGCCTAAGGCAACAGGTGCAAATGGCAAGGGAAAATCATCTTGTCCCTTGCCTGGGCGAGGCAATTCAAAGAGGCAAGAAAAAGACACACCTTTTCTCACTTTTTTCCCAGGCAAGAGGCACGTCTCTCTGAACCCAAATTTTCCATGCAACCAAAAATGCAATTTTAGGGAAGAAAGCAAAAAAGGGAGAAACGTAATTCACTACAAAAGCTCTACCAATCAATAATAAATTGCAAAGGAAAAGAAGTGACAAAACTTACCTTGTCCCTCCCTTCCCAAGTCCCAGCTGCTGTACCTACTTCTTCTCGATGACAAATTCCTGCTGACCCAATTCTCAGCAACCCAGCTCCCCACGACCCTTTTGGTGACTCCTCTTTAGCGACCTAAAACCGACTTTTTTTTTCTGTTCTCTCAACTTTAGCTTCATGCTTAAATGCTTAATTTGGCTTAGTGTTGTAAGTGTAACTTTGTATTCATTACATGTGTTTTATAATTATTATATTCATTTTATTTTTATTATTTTTTGGTTCATTGAATAAAATTAAATGAATTCCTTTTTGTTTTCCTTAAAATTTTGTTCTTTCTTATTCTTTAGAAAAGTTATTAATTTATTATTCAAAACTAGAATTTTAAATCTAAAAATATGAATCTCTTCTTAAAATCTAACACATGAATTAATTTTTTAAATTTTCAAAATATGAATTTGATTTCTAAAATATGATTATACGAGAATCTAAATTTATTTTTTAATTTTGAAATCAAACATTATTGTTTGAAATGTGAAAACTTTTACTTATCTATTAAAACTTGATATTCTGAGATATAAAACCATTTTTTTAAATCTGAAATTTAAAATTTATCCATTGAAATTAAAAATGCTAAATTTATTTTTTAAAATATAAAAACCTAAAAATTTTGAATTTATCTTTTAAAATCAATATTTATTTTTTATTTATTTTGACGTTAGTGTTTTTTTTTTTTTGTACCTTTTCTAATATATAAATTTTTAACATTTGAATTTCTTTCATCTTTTTATTTTGCAAAATATAAAGACCCAAAAAAATAAAGAAAAAGGATCTTGCATAGAATTATGGAACTTTGCCGAACCCAAAAGATATGAATAAGGTCGAGTGCAATTATTGTGACAAAGAAACAAATGGAGAGATAAAGAGATTCAAGAAGCATCTTGTTGAAGGATTTGGAGATGTAAAGGCTTGTCCAAAATGCCCTAAATTGGTGAAAGAAGAGTTGAGGAAATATATGTTGAAGAAGAAAGAAGTGAAAAACAAAATGGATACAATATCCCATTTTGATGAAATGCATGAAGAAGATCCATGGGAAGGTGAACAAGATTATATAGCACATGCAAAGTGGCCTATGTCTTATCAATCTCGTGCTTCAAGTCTTCTATCAGATCAAATGGAAGTTTCCCAACAAAAAAAGACAAGGCAAATTGATCCTATAGATTGGTTTTTTTTCATTAAGATGAAGATGAAGTTGTGAACTAAAGAAAACATGGTGATAAAAATCAAAAAATAAATTGACGAATACTAGAAAAAATGAGGGATAATGTGGTGCATAAGTTTGCTAGGTGGATGTACGATGCTAGAATACCTTTTAATGTTGTTCACTATGATAGCTTTGGTCCTATGATTGCAACTATTGGTCAACATGGTCCTACTAGTATGAAGCCCCCAAGTTATCATAAGTTGAAAGTTCCTTATTTGAAGAAGGAATTGGAGCATATGGAAGCAATCTTGAAAGATCATGAGATAGAAAGAGAAAAATTTGATTGCACAATAATGGCTGATGGTTGGAGAGAGAAAAAAGGAAGGGCATTGATAATTTTTTTGGTGAATAGCCCACGAGCAAACATGTTCGTGAAATCTATTGATACATCAAGTTATGCTCATACTGGTGATAAAATATTTCAGTTGCTTAATGTTTTTGTTTAAGAAATTGGGGAGAACAAGGTTGTTCAAATAGTGACAAATAGTGCTAGTTCAAATGTTGCAGTTGGCAAGAAAATATTATTCATATACTTCATATTATTTTTTAATATGAACATATTATAATACTATATCAACTTATTAAATTCATTTCTTTAAATAGGAAAGTTATTGGAGGCAAAGTACCCTCATTTGTATTAGGCTCCATGTGTTGTACACTGTATAGATCTCATGTTTGAAGATATCTTCAAATTGCCTAATTTGAAGAAAACTTATGAAAGAGCAATTACTATGAATGAGTACATTTACAATAGAACTCTTGTTTTGAACTTGATGAGAGAGTTTACGTGGCAAAAGGAAATGGTTAGGCTAGCAAAAACATGTTTTGCAACTAATTTTCTCACATTGAGGAGGTTTTAGAAGCAAAAGACAAACTTGAAAAAAATGTTTACCTCAAATAAGTGGACTGATAGCAAGTTTGCTAAGGCACAAGGTAGAAAAATTGTAAACATCATATTTATGCCTTATTTTTGAAACAATGTTACTTATACTGTTAAGTTGGCTGGTCCTCTAGTTAATGTGCTTCGATTAGTAGATGGTGAGAAAGGCCTACAATGGGATACATATGTGTGTGTGTGTGTGTGTATGAGGCAACAGATCAAGCTAAGGAGACAATTGCTAAGTCATTTGGCCACAAAGAAAGTACAAAGAAGCATTCAACATTATTGATAAAATATGGCCCATTCAACTTCATCGACCCTTGCATGCAATCAAGCATTTTTGAACCTACAATTTTTCTACTCAAACCCAGAAACACAACAAGATGAAAGGTTATGATAGTGCTAGATAAAATCATACAAAAACTAGTGCATAACCCTAAAGATCAAAATGCAATTTCTAATGAGTTGGATATCTGCATGAGAGGTGAAAGGATGTTTTCATTGCTAATATCTATTAGACGAAGGACTTGTGACACAAAAAGTCCAAGTAACAAAATTAATCTACTATATATTCTTGTTCTTTAATTAATAAACTATTTGTTCCTTAATTAATAACTTTATTGTTTTACTAACTTTTAGCTAAGTAGTGAGATACATGTGGGTCTTCAACACCAAATCTACAAAAGTTTGCCATCGAAGTTCTTAGTCTTACTTGTAGTTCCTCCAGATGTGAAAGAAATTGGAGCATGTTCAAGCATGTAAGTTGCTAAAGTACTATTATGCATCTTAATTTAGTTAGTTCTTTGAGTTTTGTATGATTGTATATAGTATATACAAATTAATTATTTTTAAATTTGTGTATCTTCATTCAAAAAAAAATAAATCCTTTGGAGCAACAACATTTGAATGATTTAGTTTTCAGCAAGTATAATTGAGCTTTAAGGCATAGATATGAAAAGCATGGTACAATTGATCTAATCACCTTGCCACAAATTAATGAAAGTAATGAATGGATAACTGAGTGTTTGGAGGAGGATGAAAATGAGGACAAGGCTCCTGTACTTGATGGTGAAGATTTAACATGGGGAGATGTTGCAAGAGCTGTTGGAATTGATGAGCCAGCCTACAATTATAGATCTAGTTTTAAATCTCCTTTAGTTGGGAAATCAAAGGTTACTGCAGTAGCAAACCTTAGAGGAAGAAAACAACCACATCATTTTCATCATGCCATCTCATAGATGAAGAAGAGGAAGAAAACAACTTTGATGATAGTTAGATAGAGGTAGAAGACGAAAAATAATGAATGTCAACTTTGACGATGACTTGTTTGAATAGATTTAGAACTTATGATTTGACATTTGGCTTGAAATATGGATATTCGATGCATTTAGTTTTCTTTTAAGACTACTTGTGATGATTAACACTTATTACACTTAAAACTTGATTAAGTAACTGAGTTAGATTTATTATTTTATATTTGTTGCATATCTTATAGTTTCTCTACTCTACCAACACTAAAATTTATTAAATACATAATATATTTTATAAATTTTTATTTTCTCACCTCGCTTCAAAAAGATGAGTGCCTCTCACCTCGCCTCTCGCCTCAGGCACTAAAGACCTTGTCTCCTCGTACCACCTTTCATATTTAACAACTATAAACAAATCAAATCAAAAATATTTGATATTATCTCAAGATATTTGATATTATCTCTTAATATTTGATATTATCCTATCAAAGAGATAATTATATATCAAAAAAGTTGAAGTCAATTTGGAAGTCTCCTATCAAACATTTATATAAAGGGAGTAATCAAAGTTCATTCTACACATACAACACAAGTCATAGCAAGCAAGAGAAACTTTAAAGGAGTTCAATACTTCTCTCAAAGTAAATTCCAGGAAATCCATGACGTTCAAGGCATTCTTCAAAGAGTTCATATATATTTTGGTGTTTAATTTGAGAATAAGGTGTGAAACCTCGAATTGGTGTTATTTCAAGTCAAATTTAAGAAGATCTACAACATTCAAACCATTCTTCATGGAACTCATCAAATTTCAAGATCATATTTGAAAAGAAAGAATTAGAGAATTAGATTAAATATTAGATCCCAATTAATAAGTTTCAATTTCATTTTATTTGTACAAAATTTTCTTGTCTTGTAATTTTTATTTTTGCGAACAAAGAAATTTGCGCTTACAATACTATTCTATGCTTGCTAAAATTGGTGTCCATCACTACAATTAGAGACGGATTTCGAAATGAGAACTTGGGGTGGGAGGGGAGCGGAGTGCAAAAATTTAGAATATAAAAATTTAAAACTTTATAATTCATGATTTGAATTCATATTTTCATAAAAGTTTAACATAATACTTTTTATTTATGAAGTTTATTAATAATCAAATTCAAAATTTTTAGTGGTATCTTTCTCCATATAAGTAAGTAAACAAATGCTAAAATTTTAGCTTCTATGTTATTTCTCAAAATGTTCTGAACAATATTGATAGTCAAAAAAGTCTTTTCAATTGTAGCTATCCGAAGACAAAAAAACTCAATTTTTTTAAATATTCACTTACCTTAATTCTTTGTCTTAATTTTGTTGGAGTAAAAGGAAAAAAAATTAAAAAAATATTTTATTTGTTTTACAAGTCCCCTATGGCCTAAGGCTTTCTGAGACTATTTACATTTATAGCCATAAAAAATTTAATTTTTGCTCTTGAAAGATAAAGAAATTTTCATTTTTCTTTTAATATTTATTTATATTTATCTTTTTATCTTAATCTCGTTGAGGTTAAAAAAGATATTTTGGTTATTTTGCAGGTCTTCTCTTCGGCTAAACCTTGATCACAGTTTCTCAAATAAATAAATAGAAGTTACCTAATTGGCTTAATTTAATTGTCATCACATTTTTTTCTTTTTTACTTATACACACGCATACTAAGGGCTAGTTTAGTTGAGATGATAAGGTAGGATATAGTGTTTTTATCCTATCTTATTATTCATTTGGTTGGAATAATAATAAACATTTAGACCCACATTAATACCTAAAGCCTACATTTATATGTACAATATGAATGATAAACTAACTTACCTCCTCTCATGGGTTTATTTAACCTAAGTTTGCTCTTTCTCTTGAAATTATCTAATCGCCCTTATATTATAAAATCAATTTATCAAAATAGCCTTTCCTATTCAAAAAAAAAAATCTATCTTGAATTATTGCATTCCATCATCATCATCATCATTATAAAGAAGACAAACAAGGGAGTTTTTAGATTTGAGTGAGGGATAAAATGGGAATTTAATATGTACAATCATGATGATTTAGTATTGAATCAAACACAACAACCAACAATCATGCAGACCTACATAAAAATAAATAAATAATCATGCAAATCAAACTATACTACAATAATAAAAAAGTTATAAAAATTACCACGTGATAAATAATCATGAGATAACTTAAAGATCCAACTGAACTAGCCCTAAGAGTTTATTATACCTTGAATTCCTAACCTCACACTTATATGTATGAAATTACCAGACCAACAACTTGATTACTTAATTGTAAATATGTAACCAATTCTTTTGAGTTTTACAAAATTAAAAAAGGTAAAAATTTAATCAACTAATTTTATTTGTATGTTTAGTTAAAATAAATTTAATTTAATTTTATAAATCTAAATAATTAATTCTTTATTTAAGACCCAACAGAAAAGTTAATTTTTTTAAAAATTAATAAATGAATATTAAAAATTAATTACTTTAATTAATATTAAGTAATTATTCTTTTAAATTTAGATTGTTTAAAAAATAATTAATAAAAATTAAATATATAATTTTATTTTTTTTTGGTGGTGGTGGAGGGGTTGCAATGGCCCTGCTATCTCGCCGCCCCCGCACCCCCCCCCCCCCCGGGG
>JACGDI010000656.1:2014044-2029881 GCA_014898725.1 Jacaranda copaia
TTCCATTTATTTCTTCACTAGAAGCCTGGTTGATTCCTGACACAATGTATACCGGGATGAATCAAGATCTTGCCTGGCTCAATAGCTACCGTTACAACTATGGTACTGACAATTGGATTGTAGGGTGAGATGTCTTGTTTATAGCATTTTCTGTTGACATATGTCCTTCAAACGTCGATATATGATAGAACTTATTTCCAATTCTTGGATTCAATAGGTATCCTGGTGATAACTACAACAGAATATGGGAGCCAATGTCTGTAACAGGTGCTGTCAACACTACTGCTGATCCTGGAACAACCATTATCGCCTTTTCTGATGAATATCCTCCAGAGTCAGCTATTCTAGATGCTATAGTGGCTCAAAGTGAAATTGCTTCACTTTTTCTATCCTTCAGCCCTGTCAAAACCATCACTCCTATCTATATTGAAGCTTATTTCACAGAAATGCAGTTGATGTCGACAGGCACAAGATCGTTTGACGTGTATGTTGATGGCAAGAAGTTAGTAAATGTGATACCTGATTATTATACTTGCACTGCGGAAGCGGCTCTTGTCCAGGCTTTGACTAGCAACTTAACCATTGAACTGCGGCCAACGGCAACTACCTCACTCCCACCTATCATCAGTGCTATTGAAATATACACTGCCAGTAATCCCCTTGTTACCAATGCAACTGACCAAGATGACCGTAAGAACGAAACCAACTTCTTTATATGTATGTATCTTTCTTGCATTTATTCATTAGTTTACATGGAAAAATTTATGCATTTTTGGACATTTGGATCAGTGAATGGGCTGGCGGCATTCAGTAGCACGTTTGATCAACTAAAGGGATGGAGTGGTGAACCGTGTCTTCCTGCGGATACTGTCTGGCAATGGTTGGGTTGCACAGGCAGTGCTCCTCCCAGAGTAACTTCGCTGTATGATATTTCTCTATATCCGCTTCTTATTTTCATCAGTTGGGCTTTCCTAATAACTTGAGCTGAGAAAGTTAGTGCGAATTTTTCTTGCAGAAATCTGTCAGGATACCATCTGACTGGCAATCTACCAGCTTTTAGCCAAATGCAAGCCCTCGAAGATATGTAATATGAATCAACTTTAGTCACCCCAAAATAAAGAATCTACAGTTCCTCCTGCTTTTTTTCTTTTATTCTAGTTGCCCGATATTACCTCATGTTTCTTGGTTGTTGTTACAGAGATATGAGTCATAATAGTCTCAGTGGACAAATTCCAGAGTTCCTCGGGCAACTACCAAACTTAAAGAAACTGTAAGTTTGTGATTCACCACATGAACAAAGTCAAGTGCATTTGTATCTAATCGAAAGTGTTTAATACTTGTTCCATTCATGACTATCTCTCCTCTGCAGCAACCTCTCATACAATGACTTCTCAGGACCACTTCCTTCCAGCATACACGACAAGAAAGGACTTACATACGAGTAAGAAAACCTCATTTCCATCTAATTATTCTGTTTCCAGACAAGCAGCATATGTATATATAAGGATCACATCACCAATATCCTTAACAAAATTTGTTCCCCTGCAGCATAACCGGAAATCTAAACGTAGATCCTTCTGGTAAGGGTAATAGCTCTACCCCTACAAACAATAGCCCTCCCTCTAAAGACAAAAGCTCTACCTCTACATACATCATCATAGGCATAGTAGTTGTTGTTATAGTAATCTTGGCTCTCCTACTTTGGGTATTACGAAAACGAGTGAAGCTGTGCCTGAATCAAGCAACAGGAACATCAGGGCCTCAACAAATAGGGAACGGGACAGATCATCAAAGCCTCACAATAAGCAACAGCACAGAACAACCAACCAGGCCACCACCACGCCCCTCCAGTGCTCCTAAGGAATCAATAGGAGAGAAAGACGATGAAGACTGCATCCCAGTTAGTGTGCTTGATGTGAAACCAAACAACGAAACCATGGTTCCAGATATGGACTTGGATGAACTTGAGGAACTGGTTGATCAGCATGCAAATGCTGGCAGCCATGATCATGCCGATCAGCTAACATCTGATGAAGACTCTGTGGCGGTTGGTGCTGATCATCAGCATGGCACAAATGCAAGCAATGATCAATCTATGGTTCCAGATTTGGATTTGGAGGAGCTTGATGAGATAATACGACGTCAAAAGGAGAGGACATAAAGCAGATATACAGTTGAACTCCATGAAGATAAGAAAATTGAACTTCTTGTCTGTAAAATAGTCAAACCTGCAGGGAGATTGTTCTGAATAATATATTTTTCATCTGACATTTATAGTAAAATGGCTTAGACAACATTCATTATGTTTGTATTTGTCATTGCAAGATGCTCACGAACTTCTATTTGTTCTGTGAACAGTGATCTTTTTGTAGGCTTGTCTTAAACAATTTTTTTTTTCATTTTTTTTTTTGGTATATAAACATGCCCAAGTTCAATACCGATCATAATTATAGATTAACAGCACAAATCTTTCATAAGGAAAAAAGAAATATGAACCTGCTGTACCACTGCAGTAATTTAGTTAATTGTTTTAGAAATGTGACACGACTAATGTTAAAAAAAACAAAAAAAGAGGCATTCCTTTCGCAATAATTCATTTGTCCTTTGGAATTTATCTTGTTCGAAAGGGTATCTAGATGGAATTATAAACTTTTCTGATATTTATATGTTAAAAGTCTAGTTTTGGTTCTTAAATTTTGATAAGAAAATTTATGCAGTATTTCTCAAAAAAAATTTATTCTTCATTTAACTAAAATCCAAAGTTCAAACACATAAAAATTTATGGAATATTTGGCATTAAATGTTAGAATTGTACAAATTCTTGAGAACAAGTTTACGAGGCAGGACAATTCAGTTCATATAGTCATCAGGTCATTGTTTGATACCGTTTACAAAGAAACGAGTATTGGGCCTCTTTATTATGCCGCTGTAGTATAGTTATCATCCCACCATCGCCCATAAATATCTGCATCCACACTTCTTATTTAAGGCTTGGATTCACATTTAATACGATCAATCATCTTGGGTAGAAACATACCTAAATCGTAACCACGACTGGAAACTTTTTACGAAGGTTTTTACCTTTTTAAGACAAAAAACAGGATTTTGTACACATCTTTTCTTGTGCTTAAAACCAAGAGGAAATGTAATGCTTCTCAGTATTATTATTCTTGCACATGGTACCCTCTATCTTATCACAAGCATCTGTCGTAGTTATGTGTATCAGTGATTAAGTTATTTAATAGTGTTATTTTTGTAGCTCAGTCTTGGGGAACCCAAAAGCCTCAATTGAGAAGTAAAATCAATGTTTAAAAATATGCTTGACTGAGGATAATGCAATCCAAATCCAGCCAGTATAACATGAATTAATTTGTAAGGTTCTAATGCAAATTTCCTCCATTCGAAAATCTTCATTGCTACAGTTGTATTTCAGAAAATTTCAGTTTAAAACCTCCATTTCAATTTATATTTTATCTCCTATTCCAGTTCATAAATATTTGATATATGCATTAAATATTTTTTTATAAAATAATTTATTCAGAATTAAATACACTTGACACATATATATACATCAAGTTGAAATAATAAATAAAACAAAAGATCTAAGAAAACTTCGATGTGTCGTATAGGAGAAAACCCACCATAAAATACCAGATACTAACATAAGGAAATTAAGAATCAAGGGCAATGACAAGAGAATCCAATCTACAGGTTGATCACAATGGCACAAAAATCATTTGGATCTTACCTGCAGCTTTCCATAATAAACTTCTCCAAGCAAAACTCAAATGGATTTAAACTCAATTCAATAGTACATTCAACAGGTCAAAAGAGACATTCAATGGATGTTACTTGAAAAAGCTTTCTAAAAACTCCCACTGAACAAACAAACTGTGGAGGTCATAAGCCATATTTGAATTACAAATTCCTTAGAAACTTGAATTTTCAAATCATTCTATGCATAAACTAATTAGATCAGAACCCCATATAGCCTTAATTGAAAGCATCTGCACATCTCATGCCATAGAACATATTTTGAAGAAGCTTTCAATAACAAACGTAGTTTAAAATTTTACCACCTGTAACAACAAAGGCACACCACAAAGGCTATTTCCGGTTAATCCATCTTGCTGCAGAAAATTCAAATGATAAAATCATAATGCATTCCAAGTATTTCCTGGAACTTCTCAACTCTATGTTACTTCCATCACATAATAGAAAATTTCAACTTCAAAAGAGCTAACGCTTGATGGGATGGAATTGGTCACAAATGATCATTGGTAAAACATACATGTTTGTTTCTGCCCCAAATCTTCATTCCTTTCAAAATCAAACTAATGTCCACATCTTACCAACCTCCGTCACAGCATGGATGAGAGAGTCAGCTCACCATCATCAATACCATCTGTACTGCATATCCCATTGCAAGTACCTTAGAACACAAAATTTTGATCTTCCCCAGTTTACACATATCACTCGTAACTAACTTAGGAAACCTATCAACTCTTTCTTCAGAAATACCTAAATTCTTACTTCTAAGATTATGCATTTCTATTGCACATAAAAAGAAGTTCATGTCCTTTACATCACACTGCTTTCACATATACTCCACTAGACAACTTTTGAACTAAATTTCATACTAAAACACAAGCATCGAGCATGCCAAAATAAAATATTCTATAAGCGTACTGTCCTTAATGGCTTTGACATTCTTATTCAAATATTACCCATCATTGTTATTGTAACTTTTTATAAATTATGTGAGGTACTTTAAGAATAGACAATATTTTTCATAAAAACCTTTAAGAAAATCTTCCATTACATTGTTGCATTTGAGTACCAAAAGAGTTGATTTAAAATAGTTCAAAACTGACAAAAACAATTAATCTGCTATCTTTTAATAATAAAACATTGAGAAGATTAAATAAGACCATAAATTCAAACTAATCTGTAGTCTTTTATCCCGCTTCGTTTTATAATTGCACCCAATCCATTTGTAGCAGAATAATTTCTCCTAGCGCATAAAATTAAAAATCATAGACAATAATACACAAATTGCATTACAACCTTTTTTACAATTTGACAATTCCAGTTACAGTTTTTGCTCCACGGATGTCTCTTATACATCAAAGTTCCACTAATTGAATAAATCATTCTTATCAATTTTCAACCAACGCCATGCAAACTTATTTACTTTATGACACATCATAATGAAATTCAAAACATAGATGGATCTGCTTTAGAAAATTAAAACTAAGATGACTATGGATTTAGAAAATTGGTGAATCCATGCTATCAATATCCATATAGCTCAATTCTAAAACATTGAAATGCTGGTAATAAGTTCTCTAATTCGGTATGAAATTATATAAGTTAAGAAAAATGCAAAGAAACTGCTCGATATTTAATTCCATGCAAAAGATACTGAGAGACTGCAACTGCTAGTAACAAATACAACATTGCTGCAATGATTGCTTACAATGGCCAAACAGAAAAAGTAAAAGCAAGCTTTCTTCTGCCCTAAAGAACAAGTTGAACCTGAAGATTTACATGGGGAGCATATCTGTCAATGTTGAGGTAGAGCTGGTCTCTTTTCCAACATGTCATAATGGAGAACAAAATTATCCTGCATAAGTTTATTAAGCGCATTCAATGTCCTCAATTAAATTAATTAAATAATACCCAGTTGGATGCAGTAATTAACTGAGTACAGAATGAAAAGGCAAGAAACCTTGCGAGTCTCCCATGTGTTTGGATCAAAACAAATATAAGAACCTCTCTCATATGCACTTGTCTTTACAAGAGGCTCCATGTTAGTAACCCTCGTAAACCACAACCGGTGTTCCCTATGATAGAACCAGCCTCTATTATATCTGAAAATGGTACTTGTGTAAATAAGTTAACTGCTGTTCTTTCTAGCAAAATCAGAATCAACCAAAAAAGTCATGGCAAGCACAATCAACAGGTATCAAAAAGATATCAACATGAAATATAAAATAGTCTGTGGATTGATTGTCAAGAATAATGGAAAACCAAGAAGAAACAAGCACAATTCATAGCATATATATTCATAGTGGTGGTGGAGATGACATACAATTCATTTGCTGCATATAGTTGGGCTTCATCCTTTGGCATACTGCATTAGATCAATAAGATAACAAGTATGTCATATTTACAGTAACAGATTGAAATTAACAATGGATGTTTAACACAAGACATACCTATAAAAAATGTAGAACAGTGTGTCTAGTTGGAACTTTGAGAAGTATGCTTGCTGTAGCCAAGACAACACATTTCAGTAAGGAAAAAAAAAGGCTAAAAAGTAAAACAGACTGTACCTAGTAAAATGAGAATGCTCACACTTAAAGGTGGCGGTTGCTTAGCATAATAACATTGTGGCACAGTGAACTCCGGATCTCCCTTGGCAGGCTCTTCTGACCATGGGGAACCAAACATTTTGTGAAGATTCTCAGTAGAATTCAAGTTTAACCCTAGCGTAGTTAGGTCAATTCCAAGTGCAAGAGATGTCAAATCAGGATCACTCATTCTTATCACACTTAATAAACCACGCAAACCAAATGGATCAGGAGCTGACTGAGCAGCCTGGACGGGCTTCATTCCTTGATCCCTATAAGGCTGACCACCAGCAGACACTTGTTGAAGGCGGAATTGGGATTGATTCTGATGCTGTTGATATTGCTGTAAAACCTGGTCATATGACCCTATACCAGACACTGAACTTGGAGAATTCAGAGGCCGCAATCCCATCCCAGGGGGTCCACTGCTCTGAACCATATAAAAGAACAACAAATACGAATATCTGGAATTACATTGTACCAAACAACCAGTAATCACAACAACAAGAGAGCAGTTCAAAGGTGCCATCTACAAACTCATCTAAGTCATCCTTCTGATTCTGTATGTTATAAGCTAGTTTTATTCAAGATCTAATAGGCTTAAAAGCCTGCTCAACTATAAAATTTAATCCACATGCTGAAAAAGCATACAAATGAAACCTCCATTTAAGTTTATAACCTCTTTTAGGTATTACTCAACCACGCCTAGGTGAAAGACATTCCAAGACTGGGTTATTAGCTGGCTCTAATACAACAAAAAGAAATTCTGGAAGGTGCTTGAGCACAAGATAACATATAATGCATGAGAAAGCAAAGGCTAAAAATGTGAGATAATTGTTTTACATACTCAGTAAGCTTCTACAATGATAATAATGATATACTTGAAAAATAATTGAGAGTTCATGTTAGCACACCTGTGAATGATAGTTTGAATGTGATGAGGGAAACATCTCTGAACCATGCAAATGGAGTAAATCTTGGTTTACATTTGAAAATGGCCCACCACTGCCACTTGCTGATGGAGTATGCTGCTGTTGCTGCTGAGGCCGATGAGATGAGTATGTTGCCCCCAAATTGAAACCAGCTGACCGTCCCATCTGCATCTTATATCAGAAAGGCTAAGAATGACCAAAGAAGCTAACACGTTAAAGATGCTTTAGTTTTCAACAATAAATCACTTACAGAAAAATGTTGAGGCTGCATTACAGAAACAGAACTATCATGAAGTTGTTCTTTCTGGTGTAGGTCCATAGAATAATCAGCATTGCCACCTGCAAAAAGTAATACACTGTCAATGATAATGCCGAAGCAGCCCAGAACAATACGTTTTAATATTTGGAGTGTCTCAAAGAAGGTTCTAAATGATAATGAGCAACAAAAACCACAGTCCAGCAACTGCATAAAAAACCTTTCCAAACAAGTTGCAAGGATAATAGACACAATAAATATTTACCAAATACAAAATCTCCAAAGCTGAAAAAGAAAACATATAGTTGCGTCTGTTAAAACTACATCAGATCACATTCACAAACTTCAGTCCAATATAATCAAATTCAGTAGATGAACTTAACATAATCTGGATCAAATAAAAGACAATCAGCAAAAAGACAATAATATATAATAAGAAAACAAAAGGACAAGAATCTAAAATGCCATCGCAATCAAATGATGAAGAAAAGTTCTGAAAAAACAGCACCAAGCATGCAGAAGAGCAGCATAATCATGACTACAGCAGTACATCTCCACTAGTGGTTTATCAACTATGCTGCATGCTCTTCCTTATGGATTCAGTATCTCATACCATGATGGCATGAAAAGGTTGTAACCTGAATCTTAAAGTTCAGCAACTAACTCATTTATTTAGATTTGAACACAATCTCATTTCACCTAATTTCATCAGGAGATGCTCCTCCAGACAACCAGGTTTGACATAGGAATATCATTCAGTACAGAGAATCATAATTGATGACAGGAAATAGGAATATAGAACAGTGACCTAGACCAATATTCTATAAGTTTTCCCTCATTGTTTTCAGGAGTAAGGGCGATGATCGATTAAAAGAAGGAGACCAAGCAAGGAGCAAATCTAGGAAAATAATTTTTACAATAATTAAATAAATAATCTGCTGAAACTCATTACGTTCTCAAACTACATACGAAAAATGATTTGCCTTAACACATCCAAAGCTGGTCATTTTATAACTAGTACATAATGATTTTGTGATCACAACCACACAAGCCATTCTGACACCAAATATCAAAAGGAAAGGTATTGGAAATTGCATGAAAAATATAAAACCTCAAACATAAATAGATATAAGCACCTTTAAATCCAGGTAAAGCTGGAAAATCTTCATTTTGAATGCTGAACTCTTGATTTTGTTGAACAATAGGGCTAAGACCTTGTTTCCGCAATGAACCTGCAAGATTTGGAATTGATATGCATCTTACAGAAGGACATACAGAAGTCTCATGAAAAAAAAGAAGACCAGCATAGTTAGTTACCCAGTTGTCCTTGAGGGCCTCCAGAAGAACTGGGACGACTAGTCAGCTGAGGGAAATCATTGATATCGAAAGGCACACCATCATTGGAGTTCACATCATTCAACATGCCCATACTAGTAAGGTTATTCACAGGTTGAACATGGTTTTGAGATAAAGGACCACCAACAGTAGGGTAGGAATTGCCTAACATTGATAATACCTGTGGAGAAGCTGAATAACAGAAACTGCCTTATCAATGCCTCTAGCAAGCACAATTTACTAATCATATATCAATCATCACAATCTCAAAACAAATAAAATAAAAAAAATGAAGAAAAGAAGAAAAAAAAAGGAGGTAACAAACTATAACAACATTAAAGCTAATACAAAAAATCATAATTAAATTTCATATTGAAACAAGCAAAAAAAGGAGTGCCCCTTTTTAGTAAGAAACGTGTACATAATGTGTGACCCAAGATTAATTTCTTTATGGATTTTTTTTTTCTTTTTTCTTTCGGCTTAACAACAAATGAATAATCTTATAGCACAACCCTTGTAGACCATGTTAGACAAGTTACATTCAGGATAACTTCGCAAATTCAAATTAACTATAAGGCCACTCCAAGACAAATAAGAAACATGGTAAATTTGAGCTAATATTAATTTCCCCCCCATGGCCCCTCTGCAGTTAATTTTCCTCAGTAACAACCTTTTCCTTACATGTGGTCAAGAGAATATCTGGTAGCAAAACTATGCCAAGCCAAAACAATTGCTTTGGTATGAAACCGAAAATACAGCAATTGCATATAAAAGAACAAATAAACTGAAATTTTAAATCAACCATTGAAGAACTTATGGCACAGAAAGAAGCAAGAAGAAAGATCCAATCAGGTATACAGATGTATCTGTATGGAATGGCTATAGCAGGAACAAGCTAAGCAAAATTAAAGTTAAATCAATACAAAGATGATATATTATTTTCTGATCATAGTGGACCAAAAAAGGCTGGGATGATGACTAGTATACTGCCACTAGAACTGCACAACTTTCGAATTGAGATCCACTGAAGTCATTTGACCAATGATGTTTTCAGGTCCATTACAGAAAAAGGAGAAATAAATAATTTTTTATCCACACTCTAAATGAACTTGAGATGGTTTAATTTCATGCAATGCCAACCAGCTAACATGACAGAACATGCATCCTGGTCCAGATGATACCAACGCCATTAGTTATCAATAAATTTCATGTTATAATGATTCATATTGGCAAATGTGCCCATTCCAAGTTTCAGTCAATCAAATGATCAGCAGCTATCAATGTGTCTCGTAGTAACAAGCATATATTGCTTTGTGAATACAAGGTTAACACTGAAGATAACACAAACATAATGGCAAAGCATCCAAAGGCCATGATAGGAATCTGAAAAATATTCAAATCTATATATATCAACCACGAAAAAAGGTTAGCTATAGTAGCATTTCATAACATCAACAAGAAAGCCTTGCAAATGAAATGTCACAAAAGCTGTAGGCACTAGTTAGCTGCAGAGAATTATCATTGCATGGTAGACAACCTTGTTGAAGCACACCACCCATCAGCCTATTTTGTCCCTGTACATTTAGATTTCCAGAACCACTGTTAGCAGTTAAATTTAGGCGAGAAGCAAGCCCAGGCACAGATAGCCCTCCACCTGAACTAATATTTCTTCCTATGTTGCCCCCACCCACTATATTCCCAACTGAGCTTGTAATCCGTGGCCCTGCATTTCCTAGAACAGGGGACACGCCAAGACCAGGAACACTGGTTCGATTACCAATTGTAGCAGAGGTTGGGAGAATCCCAGGGATAGAACCACCAACTCCATTAGTATTACTACTATATCCTTGGTTTCCAACGACACTTAAACCACCTCTAGTCGCCATCCCTGAATGAACATGTGCATTGCTGTGAGATATCTGCATATCAAAGACAATATATAACGGGCAGTTCAGCTTAAGTAGCAACTGTATGAGCCATAGCATCAACACATATATGAACCTCCCACAACATTCAACATACAAAAAGAATTTCTAAGTTTCCATTTATGCATACTAAATTTCTTTATCTGTTTCGGATATATTCCAAATTCTCTAACATAAAAGGCAACAAGGCATCCCACATGCATTATTAGATATTAAAATCTCACCTGAGAAAGAGCAACTGGAAGATTATTTGATGCAAATCGTCCACTAGAAAGGTTGCCAGCAGCTTGTTGTACCCCACTTGAAGGAATGTTATTCATGGTCGTACTTCTTGATCCAAGTGAACCGGGCATGTTTGGAACATTGAAATTTCCATGAATATTATGCAGTCCCTGCATATTTCCTGTAAGAACAAAGCTTGCTATTACAGATATTTGAAAGAAAACAAACAGCAATAGTTTCAACAAACAACTCACCAGTGTGATGAAAAACAGGAGAACCAGCGCCAGACTGAGCAGAAAAAGATGAAGAAAATGAGCGTCCCGTGCTGTCAGGAAGACTTGAGGTTGATCCATTCAGTGATGACTGCAGCCAGAGAGTGTGAAAGAATTAACAAAAACCGTGAGCCAAATTGTGTGACTTCATGAACAGGTTACCCCGTCCTCTACATGTTTGTATAATATCCAGTTAGCAGTTGGCCACCGCTTAGATACAGCAGAAAGTAATTGCAATCAGAATTACAAGAAGAAATATGTCTGAAGAGTCATATTCAAAAATGCATCTGCGATCCATTTTAGAAAGAAAGCTGAGGGAACAATGAATGTCAAGGTGTTGAAAGGCATTATAGAGTCTTCAGCACAAAATTTTAATCCTTCGATTCCAGAACTGATAAGCATAACTACATGTTGACTGAATCTTCGTCATCAGCAATATTCTTCACTTATCTCAAAGAAAACTGCTCAACAGAGACAAATACTAATGAAGCTGAGTTTAAGATACCATACCATAACTATAGACCTCTATCCTTGGTAAAATGAGATGCTAACCAAGTATTCAGTTAACTAAATGCATCGATCTTAGTTGAAACCTACTCCAAAATGTGCCAACAAGAGGCAGGGATCTCTCCCATTAACTTAAATCCAAAAATTCAGTCCTAGAGAACCAATCCAGAAATGCAATTAAACTATCATATAAAGGTTTTAGATAACTAACAATTGTCACAAATAACAGTTACTTATAATTCAGCAAAATGTTTAACTTAACACTCAACAACTTTAATGCTAAAACTGTAATGCATGCATGATCATAGGTGAAGTATATCACTCATTCTCACAGAGTTCAAATACCAAGCAACAAACCTAAAAGGCTATGCTACTTTTTCAAGGCTATATATAATAGAAAAGATGTATAAGTTTGGCAAAAGCAAGGACAATACATTGAGTAACCCTGACATTGTGTAAATGTCAAAAGACCATGAAGAGAACTTTTCCTCCAGAAGCACAGCTTTCCTTTTTCCTTTTTCCTTTTTGTCGTCAGAATGCCCTTCAGAGTATTTCGGAGCCTCCTTTGTGACTATAAATACCTGAAAAGGATGGATGCTTAAACATGAAAGTCAAGAATATTATGCTGCAGATACATTCAAGAACACAGAAGAAGATACAAAAACTAGATACAATTTCTAAAATTGAATCCACAACCATAGCATAGGAATCAACTAAAGGACATCTAAAACAACAAAGCCACCCATTAAAAAATGGACTTTCGGCCTAACTCACCCCAAAAGCTAGCTCAAAAGGTGAGGATTGTCCAAAACCATATATAAAGACTACAATTTATTGATTTCACCGATGTGGGATACTAACACACCCTGCACACGCCCAAGAATGAACAATTAGAGGGTAAAATAACATAAAATGGGTGGCCCAACAACACTGGGTAGCCCAACATCATAAATGGATGGCTCTGATACCATGTTAAAGAATGGATCTTAGGGCCCAACTCACCCCAAAAACTAACTCAAAAGCTGAGGATCGCCCAAAACCATAAATAGAGACCACAACTTATTCATTTCCACTCCTCTAACCTCTCTCTTCTCCTGCTCCCTCCCCATATTCAACCTCACTAGAGTCCCAATATAATAGAAGTTCTAATACAATAGAAATTCTAACACTCCCCCTTAAGCCGGAGCATAGATATTGATCATATCCAGCTTGCTATGTAGAATTTTAAATAGAAAACAACAGTAGATAATAGATAACAGCCAGCAATAGGCAGCAGACAGTAGGCAGAAGCAAACAGTAGGTAGGTAGTATCCAAAGGCAGACGGTAGGTAGAAGTAGATAGTAGGCAGTCAGTAGACAGAAGTAGATAGCAAATAGACAGCAGATTCACGAGTACTAATAGGCAACAGAACATTAGCAAGACATAAATCAACAACAAAACAATAGCAAAAGATCAGCAGAACAACAGCAAAACACCATTAGCAAGACATAGCATGTCCAACCGGTAAACCCGCTCTGATACCATATAGAGAAATAGAATAGAAGCATTTTTTAGAGGGAGTAGAAGATAATTTTATTATATTTCATAAAGAGATATCCCATCTCACATATGTACAGTATATGAGAACAGGATAAGTTCAATTAAAAAATAACAGAAATCCTAACACTAAGAAAATAGAATCCTAATGAAAATCAACCACACTAAAGTACTAATATAATAAAAGTTCTAATACAATAGAAATTCTAACAATTATAAAATGCAGAACTTCAGGAGACAAGAAACAGATCTACAATAAATTGAGGAGAGATACAAAAAAAAGTGTAGCAAAGGCAGTAGTCAGTAAAATAGCACAGACAATGGAGTAACACCTTTTCTGTGTATAATTACAGTCATAATCAAAGATAAGCATCTACAAATAATTCATACTCTCCATTTATCAGATTTCAGCTACATTAGGACGAAAATCAGTTGAGTTACTGCTCCTTAAGGCTATCTTTGACTCATTTTAATTTTATTGGAGAGATTTTCTGAGAATATTTCAAGAAGAGTCCTCTTGAAAATTTATAAAAATGAAATCTGTTTAGATTGTTGTATGGTAGAGTTTGACCTATTGAGCTGAGAGGTTGACCTGTAATATATTTTGAACAATGTGTAGTTTTCTTGTTTCAATGTGCAGTTAAGAGTGTTTTCTCAAAATGAAGTGTTTGCTATAGCTTAAAAAAAGAAAGAGTGTACTTGGATTATTGGGTTGTTCAAACTCAAAAAATTCTTAGACTATTGGGATGTTCAAACTCAAAACATTGAATATAACAAACACCTTTTGCAGACTTACCACACGAAAATGGTTACAAAACAAAACCAAACATAGCATAAATGTTCAGCTGTCAATATGTAACCAGCCAACTACAGCTACTAGAGTACAAGTGACTGCCTTGACAGAAGTCACCAAAGCACAAACTTATGGCCTGCTAGACATAATTTAGACAACCAGATCTCCATTCTCCAACACATGACCCTGAAGCCTCCAATCTACCCAAATTAAGAAAGAATATATAAAAAAATAATCATAACACTTACAATGAAGAATCCAAAATCACCAATTCAAATAGAATAGCTATATTTTCTTTTGAAGCTATTAAAGGAACACTTAATAAATGAACTTTAAACATGCACTCAAATGCAATCTTTGATGTTCACACTCCAACAAAGATAAAAACATTAAGAAAAAAGCAAAGGTGCTTAAGTGTTGGATCAAGTTGACTATCATAAAAGACCAAGGAAAACTTTTCAGTAATTTCAGAAAAATCTTCCCTTACCTGAGCACCTTTTCCACAAACTTAGTTACCTACTCCTAATTTCGTTTCACATAATCCAGATCTCCATGTGACCACTATTCTATAAGAAGAATTATAGTAATAGCTTAGGCCACAGCAGGATTAACCAGATTTTTCATTTTCCGGATCTATTTACTTGACATCTGAGAGGAATTTAGATGTTAATTTTCACAACTAAGGTGCTATCAAAATACCTCTTTATATTCAATACTTCTGGACAAAGTATGGTCAGAAAGAATCAACAAAAGCTCTCACTAAGAATGAAGAATAACAGATGTTTTTCTTTTTCTCCCAGAAAAGGCAGCAAAGTGATGAGAATGTAAAAAAAAGAAATAGGGGACAGCCTGTTTTATAGTGTTGTTCATTTTTATGATAAAGCTACTTTACATATAGGGTCTTAATCCAGAGAACAAAAAGGCAAAAGGAAACTAGTACAAACTGATTTCCCAAGTTGTTTCATGTGCACCATATAGACTTCCAAAAATTTTCAGGAATAGTATAACTGTGCCATCCAGAGCCTAAACCAATCTTTAGTGATTTAAAGGTTGCAGAAAATAATAGGGTTTGCTATAATAAGAAGCAATCACGAAAGTTAAAGGGGCACAAATTGCAAGATATCTGCAATCTATGATAAAGTACAAAAAGAATACTGGGACTGCAGTATAGTATATTAAACAAACTACTAAGTTGTCCATGCAACAGCAAGTTTCCACATTGACATGATAAAATCAGCGCTAATACAATTAACTAAGCACAAAAACTCTACAAAGATTTCTTTTTTCTTTTCGAGCCCATTTAACTTCCACCAAAGATAGGAAATCTCTACAGAATGATTCAATCAATTAAAGCATTCACAACCAAATAAAAAGAAAAAACAGCAATTCCATGGGAACAGACTAAATTAAAATCAATTCCTGGACTACCCTCTAGTCAGAAATGCAGTTAAGCACACAGATAACTGAAAAAAAAAACCTTTAAAATTGGGAAATATCAAATTTTGTAGTAGCAAATGAAATTTTCAGAATAAATAGATAGAAGTTGCTATCAATTCCAAATGACCACAGGCATGGTTGCAAGTACAATTCCACGACCAAAGAATCAGTTCAAAATCAACAACAGCATCATTGACAGCAGGAATTTGAGAAAGAGATTCACTCAATTGCGTAAACAGCCTCAAGTACAGCTATATAAAGGCAT
>JACGDI010000656.1:2029891-2071590 GCA_014898725.1 Jacaranda copaia
CCCCACAAAGAACATTCAAATTGCCCCCAAAAAGAAAAAAGAGCACAAGGAAAGAAGAACCCTCGACTGTGAAAACTAAACCCTAAGTAAGAAAAATTCTTTTAAGTCTACAAAACACCCCATACAAGATATAAACAAGTAAATACACATGTTTATTCACATAAACATGCTCCATGTAAGTAGAGATAAAGAGAAAAAAGAAAATATTGACCTCTAAGAGAACACAGATCTGCGAATTGCGACGGATGCTGAGACTTTAGAGAGAGAATAATAATTGAAGAAAAACAAAAGAACGATTGCTACGACGAGAGGACTCAAACCCCTAGACCACTTTTGCCCAATTGTTAGAAATAGTAACTGTACCAATTAAATTACATTAAAGATTTTGTGCAACTATCCCCAAATTAAACGAAAATCAGTTGAGAAGATAGACTCGTGTTTGGATGAAATCGTTGGTCTCATTTTCACGAGAACAAGAAAACCACTAACAGAAGACAGATTTGGCCCTTCTTTGATGTGCATCCTAAAATAATTAAGAACAAAGTGTGTGATCAAATTTTACTTAATTTTTCAATTAATTGAAAATTCTTAATTTAATTTTTTAATTCTATTTTAATTAAATTAACTTATCTATCTCATGATTTTAGGTATCCAAAATTACAACTTAGATTTTTATCCATTAAACGATTTCAAATTATTTATAATCCTAGAATAGATTCTTATCCCATTATAATATAAGCTCAAACTATCCATATTCAAAAAAATAAATAAATATTCACTTCATTAGATAGTGAAACACTTTAGGTACTTTTATTACGAAAATATATCCTATAAATTTAACTAATTTCAAAATTAAGAAACCAAACTTGTATTTTGTATGTGAATCTCTACGCAATGTGTGCTACCATTGTTATACTTTTATTCTTTTTTTGTTATTTAAGATGAAAGCGTCCCTTTAAGTTTAAAGCTCGTTTAATTTTATCTTAATAGTACTATTTAATAAATTATTCATAAATAAATTTCATATTATTCATACTATTGCTTATAAAACAATGATGGCCACAATTGTGCAATTTTAGCCAACCATTAAATTTTTTAATTAGATTATAAAGTTCTCATTTGTTATTAATTAAAATTTTTAATTTTATTTTAATATTGCCAACCTATCTGGTACAGCTCATCAAATGAGTCGAGAATTTAAAAGATAGTTCATAAACACCAATTAGATATCCATGTATGATGACAATTCGACCCGTCATCCACGTGAAGGCCAATCATATCATGGTATTGTTCTATTGGTACACATCTGATAGGAGGTTTTGTTCTTTGAAAGAGTGCACCTCAAAGAATAAAAGAGCAGAACAGCTTATAAATTGTTCCAAATTAACCTCCAATGCAAGACACAATAAGATATTATTTCCTATCGTAAAATTCATTTAATAAATTTAATTTATCACAAAATTAATAAATTAGTCTTTTATTTGTTTTATATGTGATGGCATGACACTGCTAAAGAATAAAGTTGCGGTCCTTTTTGAAAATTAGTTAAATCCATGAAATTTATTACTTTGAACGCGTTTATCTACAGATTGAGCTCGAAATTAGTGAAATCGATACAAGTCCGTTGCTCTAAACGTGTTTGCCTATAGAGACTCAGCTCCAAATTTTCAGAATCTTTGTAAGCCCTAAGTTTGGAGTCAATGCTTACTAATTCTAAATACTCTACAACTTAGTCAAGTTATACGAATTATATTAAAAGTTTAACATTTTTCAAATGAAAATTTTATTTTATTTATTTTAAAACAAGTTTTGTAAAATATTAAAAGATACCTTTTGTTATTTAATTACATGAAGTGAAATGAAAATTATTATAGATAAAAGTATTTCAATAATTGATTATTTTTTGGTTATCAAGTATTGTGCTTTTATGAATCGACATCTCAATGGTATGAAAGATACAAATGTTTTGTAATTAAAAAATAACAAAACATAGAATTGTATTCTTAAATATTATTTAATAAAAAAATTATTTTGACACAATTTTTTTTTAATTTCAATATTCATTTTATTTGTGCAAAATTTGTGTGAGAAATCATTTCAAATATGCAAAAAGAAACAAATAAATAAACCTACAATTTTCTGGAACCAAAAAAATAAAATGGAATTGGATGAGAAAGATGATGAAAGTTCAAAAATGATGAAATAATGGATTGATGAAATTTAGATAAAGACAACAACAGTTTATGAAAAATAGTGTGTTAGAAATAATCACATATGGACATACCTTTATATTTTTTTTTTACTTTTAATATTGATAAGTGAAAATTATTTATAATTTTCTTAATTTTTATTATTAACATTTTGATAAATCAAAGTAAGTTACAGCATAATAGATATCTCCATTTTTTTTCTTTTATTTTTTTTTTAATTTAGGTAAAAACCAAACAGTGATATTTGAGCATATCTTTTCCTATATATATAAAAAATATATATAAACTTTTATTTTTTGTTTGAGTTGATTATCTATTGTTTAGTAAGTTCCATTATTCTCAATATTATTCATTATTTTTTCATCTCTTTCAAGTATTATATATTTTATTTTATTTTATTTTTTGTCTAAGTTTCTTTGAATTTATCTAGTTATTTTTTATTATGTAAAAATATAAGTGAGTATATTTTTCACTTTATTGTAAATATGATGATATTGTTGCATGTTGAATAAATATTCATAATTTATGACTGAAAGGAAAATTTTTAATTTTGTACTATTTATTTAATTAAAAATATATAATAAATTAAATTAATTTCACGAGAAATTAAAATAATGTAAATAAATTATATTTTTAATTATAACTAACTTAATCATACATAGCACGAGATATATATATTATAGTTTTTAATAAATAAAAACAATAAGAGATGTCTTTTGTAATTTTTTAACCTTTTTTTTACAATATAGCCGCTTATAACTGGTGAGCTAAAACCTAGATGTACAGTCGCTAACCCCCTTTATTTTCTTACTGTAGTACGTACATGGGTTTTTTAATAGAGAAGATATAGTAATATTAGAGATGTTAGTCCATATGAAAGAAAGGAAAATGCCGATTACCAGAATGTTGAAAGAAAACGGGGAAAGAAAATTATGATAATATTTTAGAACAATTAGTAATTGAGGAACTTTAAATTTTATAAAAAAATCACAACATAAACTAAATCAAGCTATTTTATTTAGTTTGTGATATGTGATAGTCCAATAGGCCCAGCAAACCCAACATCAGGTGGGATAGCTTAGGAGGCCCAATATCAAGACTGGGTCAAATCGCTTATCAAGAATCATTTGGTCGACCTGTATTGATCTTACTTGGCAGAGTCTGCAGTCAACTCACATCGACCTCAAGATCACTACAAATGTTCAACAGTTAGGTCTGATCAAAATGTATCGACCTCAAGACTATTCCAGCGTTAATTCAGATCTGCGCCGCATTTATTAGTCTGACAGACAGCATACCTCCACATTAGTGACGCGTGACAACTGGTACAGTTGCTACCACCAACTCTGCCACCACCTTTGGCAGGAAGATGCCTCCAGAGGTACTATTTATCCCAGAAAACAGGAGATTCAGCCACCTAGAACAGTACCAGGATCTGGATATATAATGACCATCAACCCTCTAGCAAAGACAAAAGTCAGTACATCATATAAGGGCACCATGGTCAAATCACACCAGGAGAAGACTATAAATACTTCATACTCAACCACACTCAAAGTAATGCTAAATACGCTATAAACCTTCTATACTCTCAGTATTCTGTTCGATTATTATATCTCGACAAGAACTAACTTGAGCGTCGTAGTGCCTTAGTCGGGGGCACCTCAGCTAGTCTAACATGTGTTATAGTTGCAGATCTCAGACCTCAAGAGAAATATAATTTTGAATACTCGACCTCCTTGGTCGAATTCATCCCAAATACTACCTTTTTCACTATAAGCGACTTTCAGCCGCATCAGTTTTGGTGCCGTCTGTGGGAACTGTTGAGATTACAACGAAAAAGCTGGTAAATTCACGCAGAGTAGCATCCAGAAGGGAGGAAAATATGAGGTCCACTTCTCCACCTCCCTCTCCCCCCCACAAGGTATACATGCTCTGGGCACTAGTGCCCCTCAGGAGTAGGTGGTGACACTTACCATGCCCCAGTTAATGCAGCTGATAAGTGAGCAAATTTTAGCTCAAATTTCAACCCAGCTATCTGCTACTTTGAACAGATACACTACAGTGCTTGCTACTGTCGCCAGTGCAACTCCGCAACTGCCCTCGCCAGAGAATAGGTCTTCTGAGAATAGTGCGGCCATAGAGAATCCAAGCATCTACCCGCCAGGCGCGAAATCAATCCTAGGTGCCTGCAGGAGAAGAGGAGATGACCAGAAATGCGGCAAGAGATAGCGGACTCGGTAGATCACGTCAGACCTAATCGAGCCATGCAACGCGATAAGGTCAAATACTCTAGGCGTGACTACCATAAAGAAAGAGGAGAGTCTACAAACCTTGTGCCTCGACCTATTCGAGCTCCACAACACAATAGGAGCGAGCTTGTTAGATAAGGTTTTGACCAGAATGCCACCCAGGCAAATCAGGACGAATGGGAGAAGCATCCCATCAAGTCCAGTAGCTGAACAGGCGCCTCAACGAGATTTCGAGGAGAAATACAAACAGAGCACCAAACTTGGATGCTCCTCAAAGATCTCATCGGGAGAGAGGGTCCCATTTCATCTAAGATATCATCGATGAGCGCATCGCCGTCGACACCAAAGTCCCAATAGGTCTGTTGAGATATGGCGGCTTTACCGACCCTAATGAGCACCTCATGCAGTTCGAGCACATGATGTAATTGTATGAACACAATGAATATATCCATACCAAGATGTTGGTGACCACCTTCCAAAGCATTGCACTAAACTGGTTCGTGAAACTTGAACATCATCAATTTATTCTTATGACCAGCTGTACGACAAGTTCCTGCACCAGTTTGCTAGTAGAAGAAAGGCGAAGCTCCCCCATACCCATCTCCACACTGTCAAGCAAGGCGAGGAGAAGTCCCTCCGTGATTTCTTCACTAGATTTAATATGGAGGTCTTGAAAATAGATAATCTCAGGATTGAGTTCTTGATTGATGTGTTGTTCCTGGGGCTCAGACACAAAGAGTGAGCCAATGCATTGGTGTGAGAATGTCCCGAGTTGATGGAGGAGCTGCTCGACCTTGAAAAAAGGTACATGACACAGAAAGAAATGAACAAGCTCAAGTTCGAATCCTCCAAAGTTGAGAAGAAAAAAAAAGAGACAACCAAAAACACAAGAAGCGAGGTCTATCTCCGATCAAGCATTTCCACAACTACACACCATTGAACATCCCAAGGAAGGAGGTCCTTTACACCATCCAGCATGATAACATCCTTAAAAAGCCCAAAAAGTTGATGGAGACTGAAGCGATGAAAAAATTGAAGAATACTACCACTTCCACAAACAGAAGGGGCATGACACGGATGAATGTTTCAATCTTCAAGACGAGATCAAAAGGTTGATCAGGTAGGGCCTCCTCAAAAAATAAATAACTGTGGATGCTCAGATTGAAGGGGGCAAAATCGATCGAACTCCCCATAGAGAAAGGTCAGTTAGCCCCAAAAGAGAAGATAAAAAAAAGAAGCCCGTCCAAAAGAATCGCCCACCCATCAGAGGAGTAATTGATATGAATGCAGGAGGTCCCATAGGGTGGAACTCTAAGTCTGCTCAGAGGCAAACACAAAGAAGGATTAAGTCCAATAAGGCCTCACCTATCAAGATAACTTTCCACCTTACGATGAGTATGGAACCTATCTCATTTACCAATGCCAACTTGACCCACCTCGAGGGCAAGAATGTCAATCACAAGATAGACTACCCAATGGTCGTCTCTATGGAAATTGCGAATTCTGAAGTTCGCAAGGTTCTAATCGATAATGGTAGCTTGGTGAATGTCATCTTCTTATCCACCCTAAAGAGGAAGAACATGGGCAAATTAAAGTTTGAACCTGTGCACATGCCGCTGGTCAAATTTTGGGGGTTGGAGAACATACTGGAGGGATCGATCAACTTGTCCACATCTTTAAAGGAGGCTCCTCAGAAGAGAACCTTAATGTTGAACTATCTGGTGGTCGACACCTCATTTACCTATAATCTCATCATAGGCTGACCTGCCCTCAATGACTTCCATGCCATTGTGTCTACTTATCACTTGAAAGTCAAGTTTTCAACCCAGTAGACATAACAAGCTTTTATGCAACCTGAAGGAGGTCTGAAGATGTTAAAACATCTCAATCGAATTAACTAAGCAAAAAAACCTATCACAACTGAAGACTTCGGGGGACGCCTTTGTAGCGGAACCCAAAGAGTCCCAGGTCTACAAGAAGCGGAAGCTAAAAGATACTAGAGTGGAGCCCGTCGGGGAGTTTAAGACCATTGAACTCAAACAGGATAATCCCAAAAAGATGACCCGTATTGGAACAGACTTAGGCCCCTACTTGGAGTGTCTCATGGTTGATTTTCTGAGGAAAAATATCAACATCTTTGCTTGGAAAGCATCCAACTTTCAAGGGATCGACACCAACATCATTATGCACCGCCTTAACACTAACCCCTCATACAAGTTGATTAGACAAAAGATGAGAATGTTCAATGCCGAGAGGAAGCAAATCATCGTGGAGGAGGTTAGAAAACTCTTAGATACTGCATATATTGTAGAAATTCAATATCCCTCTTGGCTTTGTAATGTTGTCCTAGTCCCAAAAACTGAGGGACAATAGCGAATGTGTAATAACTTTACTGATTTGAATAAAGCATATCCTAAGGATCTTTACCCCCTACTTTGGATAGATTTACTAGTCAATTCAACTAGTAGGTGTGAATTATTAAGTATGATAAATGCAATTCAAGGTCATCATCAGTTCTTCATGGCATTCGAGAATAGGGATAAAACATCTTCTGTTATTTCTAATGGGTTATATTACTTCCTTATCATGCCGTTCGAATTGAAAAATATCGGGGCAACTTATCAGTGGTTAGTCAATTTTATGTTCAAAGACGAGATTGAAAAATCGATGAAAGTTTACATCGATGACATGATGGTAAAGATGGAAAAAGCCCAAGACCACTTGCTTGATCTCAGTCATACTTTTAGGATTCTGAGAGCATTTGGATTAAAATTGAACCTGAACAAATGTATATTCGGGGTCCGAGGAGGAACATTTATGGATTATATGGTCAACTAAAGAGGTATTGAGGCGAATCCATAGAATATTTAAGTAGTTTTAGACGTCACCCCTCTGAGAACAATTCAAAATGTTCAGAGGTTGGTGGGAAGAATTATAGCTTTGGGAAAGTTCATCGCGAGATTGGCTGACAAAAGCCTACCCTTTTTCAAAATTCTTAGAAATGCCAGGAAAACAAGTTTCCAATGGATGGAATAGTGTGATCGGGCACTGATTAAATTGAAGCAATATTTTGCCTCACCCCCGATGTTGGCAAAACCTGAGTTGGGAAAAGTACTCCAGATATATTTGGCAGGCTCCAAAGTATCGATTAGTTTGGTATTGGTATCGACCCGAGATGATAGCCATCGGCCAGTTTACTATTGTAGTAAGTCATTTCAAGGGCTAGAGCATAATTATTTAGAAATTAAGAAGTTTACGTTAGCATTAGTGACTGCGGCTTGTAAGTTGAGATCGTACTTCCAGTCTCATTCTATCATAGTGCTAACCAACCAATCATTGAAGCAAGTGTTGGCAAACCTGATATATAAGGCAGATTGATCGAGTGGGCGATCGAGCTGGGGGATTTTGATATTAGTTTTCAACCTCGAATGGCCATCAAAGTGCAGGTTCTTGCCGACTTTATTGCAAAGTGAGTCGACTTGCCCAAGAAGAGTATCTCAGCCCCTCTTGTTTGGACCTTACACGTCGATAAGTCATTGACCACATCTGGAGATGGAGTAAGGGTCGCTCTTCACTCCCCAGATACTGAGGAGTATGAATTTGCAATCAAATTTGATTATACAGTCACAAATAATGAAGCTAAGTACGAGGCCTTGTTGGTAGGAATGAGAACGGCGCTTGAGTGAGGGGTCGAACACCTGGTTGTGATTACAAACTCCTAATTAGTAGCAAAGCAGGTTGAGGAAAATTTCAAAGCTAAAGAATAATCAATGACCCGGTACTTGGCCGAAGTAAAGAAGTTGCAGCAATCATTCAAAAGATTTATTCTTAGCCAAGTTCCCCGATCTAAGAATGAACAGACAGATGCTCTCTCCAAGTTTGCCAGCTCCATCAGAGGAACAAGAGACAAGAAAATCACATTTTTGGTCTTGGATAGGCCGTCAATTACACTCTCTGATGAGAACCTAGTAACAACCATTAAGGAGACGATAGTTTTTTAGCAGACCCCAATAAAGTTATATCTTAGCCAAGGCACTATCCC
Source organism: Jacaranda copaia (assembly GCA_014898725.1). Taxonomy (NCBI): domain Eukaryota; kingdom Viridiplantae; phylum Streptophyta; class Magnoliopsida; order Lamiales; family Bignoniaceae; genus Jacaranda; species Jacaranda copaia. The sequence goes on from JACGDI010000656.1 coordinate 2,038,396, forward strand.
CAATGACAGGAATGAGGCTTGGCTCTTTTGAGGTCAAGTCTCTAAATTCACCCTCGACAAGCACAATTAGTTGTACAAGAGATCCTTCACCGGACCACCATTGAGATGCCTAGATTAAGATCAGGCGTTAGAAGTATTATAGGATGTTCATACAGGCATGTGCGGCAACCATTCTGGAGAGAGGTCCCTTGCCCACAAAATAATCAGGTACGGGTATTTTTGGCCAATATTATTGAAAGACTCTGTGGATTTTGCATGCAAATGTGCATCATGTCAAGTCTATTCCAATTTACCATATCAACTGGCCACGCCAATGGTTAATGTCCAAATTTTCTAGCCATTTGATCGATGGGGAATCGATATAGTGGGCTCTTTGCCGAAATCAACAAAGCAGCAAAAGTTCATAATTGTAGTGGTTGAATATTTTACCAAGTGGGTTGAAGCTGAGGCTGCCCCTAAGATAACGGATGTGGCCATCAAAAGTTTTATATGAAAAAATATCATTTGTCATTCTGGCCTGCCCAAAGCCCTTATTTCATATAATAGCACTCAATTTCAAAGTAAGAGCATGAGAGGTTGGTGCGAGGCCTTAGGGATTGCACAACATTTCACCTCAATAGGCAATCCTCAGTCGAACGGTCAGACAGAGGTAACCAATCGAATTGTCCTCGACTAATTGAAGGCTAGGATTCAAGACATCGATGTGAATTAGGTAGATAACCTGCGCGGTGTGACATAGGCTTACAGGACAACTCTTCGAATAGCCACCCATCATACCTCTTATAGCCTAGTTTATGGGTTGGAAGTAGTCATCCCTTCAGAATTGATCCAACATATAGTCATCCCTTCAGAATTGATCCAACATACTGCTCGAGTCATCCATTTCCACCCACTAAGAAACATGTCAAAAAGGAAGCTTGATCTTAAAACTATCAATGAGCATCGATAGGAGGTTTATAGCACTATGCAGCGCTACAGGTCGAAGATGGCCTATAATTATAATAAAAAGATCAGAGAGCGCCGCTTTAATGTTGGAGATCTCGTCTTCAAAAAGGTGGAGGTCTCCAAGAATGTGGGCAAGCTCAAACCAAAATGAGAAGGGCCATACTCCGTTATTAAAATAGCAAAACACAATGCCTATAGGTTGGCCAACATGCAAGGAGAAGAACTCCCCCACCCGTAGAACGCTGTCAATCTCAGGAAGTTTTATATTTGAAAATGTATAGTACTTATCTTTGCAGCCGTTTGGCTTGAATAAAATCCCAACTATATTGAGTTAATTGTTATCTTTAAAGTTTTCAGTTGACCCCATAGTCGACAAACAAGCAGCCCTTTGCTGCCACCTAAACAGCTCCTGGCCGTCAAGTTTTTAGTCAAACCCATAGTCGATGACTAAGCAGCCCCTTGCTGCTACTCAAACAGCTCTTAGCCATCTACGTTTTTAGTCGACCTCGTAGTCGACAACGTAAGTCTCTCATCAACCATTTGGTCAACCTCCTTGTCGACCCCGTAGTTGGCAAAGAATGCAATTCCTTCTAAAGGGCAGTTAAATCCAAGGGTCGAATAAATAGTTGACCAAGAGTATTAATCAATTGATGACACAGTCATGCAATATAATTGCTACAGGCAACCAAATATTCTCCACATTATCACAACAAAAATCAAAGGTTATGTATTGCACAACATGATGGAAATGAAAATGAAAATATGTCTTTATTCATAAATCACTTGTAGGTTACATAAAAAAAAGAAGGTACAATAGATAAAAGCTAGTTCAGTTCTGGCTCAGCTCTTCTTGGTCATCTTTAGCCTTTTCTGAGTCTGGTTCTCTGCATAGGCGAGCGAAGAGACTGCTTGGGGAGGTTCAGAAGGTCCCACGATGTTGCCCATAAAGTTAGTCGATCATAGCACGTACTGCACTAGATCGACCTATTTTTCCTTCATTTAGGCTATGAGGTCCTCAACTAACGCAAATTTAGTGGATATTTGCCTGAGCCTGGTGTCGACCTTAGCCTTCTTCTTTTGCACCTCAGTCAGTGGTGCATCGGGTGCAATAGTTGTAAGTTCGCCCTTTGGGGCCTACTCCATACCACCCTTCTCTGGGTCTGGGTAAGGCTCCAGTCTCTCATTTAACGTGAGGCTTATTTTGCTCGTATCCTTAGCTTGAAAAGCATAGCCCATGTGCTCGAGCTGCTTTATGGCCCTATAGAATGCTTCATGCACATCATCAAGTGATGCAATTGTGCTGGTGTCCTGAAAGGCCATGCTCACGACAAACTGTTCAATAGCCTCACACCGCACCGCAGGTAGATATCAGAGGAAGGCCTTTTTAGCTTGGCTGGTAGCCTCCGCGTGACCTTGAGCCAGACCAGAACTGTATCTTACTTGCAGGTCCAACTAGGCTTTCTTTATAATGTTGTCCATTCGACTCTGATCCTCGACGGCCAGGACCAACTATTGATCCTTCGAGTCAAGCTGCGCTTGGAGGTCAGCTATTCTCTTGTTCAATTGCTCAACCTGAAGTTGGGAGGACTCGAGCTGTACCTTAAGCATTTCCATCTCCCCGCTCGCCTCTAACTTCTCTTTAGCAACAAGAGCCGTCTTGGATTGCCGGTACATGTTATAGCCCAGCTGTCCTATCTAAAACACAATAATATCATTTGTTAAACCAATATATAAAAGAAAAATTGGGGTCAAGACTATTGATCTCATACTTACCACATTGCAATAGTAGGACATTGCCTTCATTGTCTTGAGTTGGTTGAGACTCATCAGCTTTCGTTGGTTGGCCAAAAATAGCCCTGACGGCATCCACTTTAGAGCCTTAGTGCCCATCATCTCTCCTTAGATGATGGAGGTTGAGTTAGTTATCTTCTTATCAGGATCGGTGGCGAATCGAGAATGAGATAATCGAGAAAGCTGAAACATGACACCATCACCCGATTTACCAAACAAGTTGTAACCTGTCATAGCCTTCTGCTTTCCTTTGCCCCCCGCAGCGTTTTTGGTACTGAACCTCCCTATTTGACCATTTGCCTCTTGCCCCAACCCACAAAGCTACTGCGGACGGGCTCCTCCAGACTAGTAGATTGAGTTTTGGGAGCCTGCTCAATTTATGGTGAGGACAATACAGATGTTGACCTTATTGAGCCTGCCTATTTAGTAGAAGCCTCTTCTCATCGAGCGGCAGTAGCACGACAACGCTCCTCATTTCTCAGTGCCCGTACTTGGGATTCGTTGTGGCTGTGGGCAATTTCTTCATCACAATTTGCACATGCAAACAAATTAAGCAAACATCAAACTCAAGCAAAAGGATGAATGCTCAATCAAAATAGTCAATGAAAAGTATCGACTTAGTCGATCACCCGCAGGTAGGTCGAGTTGGGCAGGTGATAGGCTAGCCAACACCAAACACCTCTCTTCAGTCAGAACTGAGGTCACCATTTGCCCAAATCTAACCAAATCCCAAATGAATGTGTTAGGCCAGCTAAGCATTTAGTTTCCAAGCATCTCCATAGGCCCTCTCCACCAGCTCCTTGAAATGGTAAGAACCCCCGGCCCCCAAATATAAAAGAAATATTTTTTCCACTCTTGCCATAAGAAGAGGTAGGGGACACGAAAAACTTTCATTGGGGTCGAGCAGTTAGGTAATAAAAACTGGACTCTTCAGTGCTACCTGACTTCCGGGACATAGGTAAGTGGAATAAGTTTGAGAAGTTGGCAAACAATACGGGTTGGTTGTACATGTGCATTAGCACGGCAAAACTATATAATATGGCAAAACAGTTTGGGAGTAACTGGGTGATGCAAACCTCTAAGCCTAGTAGGAGGTCGATTATTGGTTGGGCGAGCAAAAATGTAAGGTTGCATTTTAACCCCTCCTCGAATACAGTTATACACCCCCAGGGAGGTCGATGCATCCTCCCCCGAGTCCTTAGCGCTATCAATTCATATTCTTCAGAGATATGGTATGCTACCCTAATATAGATCAGGTCAGTAGGGATTATCTTAAAGGTTATTTTGGTGTAGTAGTCGAGGGTAAACAATCGGCCCCGGGTTACAGATACATCACTAAGGCCAGCATCCCTCTCTAAAACAACTCTAACATCACTCAAGCTACTGGAACTGCTTGACCTAGAGCTATCGCTCATGGATGAACTTGATTCACTCTTACGAGATGTTTGAGATATGCTCTCCGCCCTAATTTTCCCATCATGGGCCACACTCCCTGACCAAGTGTTATCACTATCTGAATTGGAAGACAAGCTTCTACAAATGAAAAGATAGAAAAGAACAAGAACGGCAGAGGCACTTATAATAGAAATCATGAAAATGCTAAGCGCACGAAAACTTGAGAGCTTCAAAGGCAACAAGTCGACCAGATGTATTGGCAGCAAAAGTATAAATGCAGTCTGTTATTCTATTATTTATAGGCGTTCATGCACGGGAATTCTAGTAACTGTTATGATGATAGCTTACCCCAGTATACTTCATATTCGGTGCACTTACTAGCTCATTAAATGCAGCAAAACCACCTCATACCCTAGTCGACAGTTTAAAAATCCTGGTCAAGGATTCAAAAACCCCAATCGAATGAGGGTAACCATCGTAACTAAATGTAAACTCCCTACTCCTTCTCATCGACAAGTTCGATCAGGACCGCAAGTTAGGGGCTCATGATATGGGATAGCTTAGTAGGCTCAACAGACCCAACATTAGATGGGATAGCTTAGGAGGCCCAACCTCAAGTCTAGGCCAGATCGCCTATCAAGGATTATTTGGTCGACCTATATCGACCTTATCTGGTAGGGTCTGTAGTCAACCCGCATTGACCTCAAAACCACTCCAAATGTTCCAACAGTTAGGTCAAGTCAACATATATCGACCTCAAGACCATTTCGGTGTTGACTCAGATTTTCACAGCATTTATTAGTATGACAGACAGCATGCCTCCGCATTAATGAGACGTGACAACTAGTATAGTCACTGCCACCAACTTTGCCAACCCTGCCACCACCTTTGGCAGAAAGGCGTCTCTAGAAGTACTAATCATCCTGGAAAATAGGAGATTCAGCCACCTAAAATAGTATCGAGATCTAGATATGGAATGACCATCAACCCTCCCGGTAAAGACAAAAGTCAGTATACCTGATAAGGGCACCATGGTCAAATCACGCTAGGAGAAAGCTATAAATACTTCATACTCAACCACATTCAAGGTAATACCAAATACATTATAAATCTTCTATACTCAATATTATGTTCAATTACTATATTTCGATCAGAACTAACTTGAGCGTCGGAGTGCCTTAGCCGGGAGCACCTCGGCTAGTCTAATGTGTGTTGTGGTTACAGATCTCAGACTTTGAGAGAAATACAGCTTTGAATACTCGACCTCCCTGGTTGAATTCATCTCAAACACTACCCTTTTCACTATAAGTGACTTTCAGCTGCATTAGTTTGATTCATACTAAAAATTTTAATTTTCATATTTAGTTCAATTGATGAATCAAATAATGAACATCCTATATAGTTGCTTCCCCAGAGAGAATCTACCTTAAGTAGAAATTAACCTTGATAAAGGCAGAGGTGCTCATGTTGGTAGAATAATTATTATAAATGAAAATAAATAGTAGAATGAGAACTATAAAATCTGAAAAATATGGTTTAATTTCATAAAAATATGTCCAAATATAAATTACACTTCATTGATAAGTAACGACAAAAATATGAAATTACAACAGTTGTTCCTTTGCAAGCAAAGGTCAAAAAAGTAGTATACATAGTTTTTCATATTACATCAACATTCCCTATAAGTTGCATTAGCTTTAGATCGAAAGCAATAATAAGAATTAAGAAAAAAAATAAAAATCAAGTCAAGACTACAATATAATTCGTGTTACTATCCCAAAACGAGGCTAGAAACAATTTGATTATACCGGATTTGGCAACTATAAGAGTAACAAAAATAAGACTAATATATGTGGCTACCACGACATTCACTTTGATGTCAATTTGTTAGATCCGAAAGCTCCAAATTGCCTTCATCTTCCATGTTCATGCAGTATCCCTTGATCAAAAGGCTCATAGCTCTTCCTTAATTAGTATCCTTTGGCTGCAACAATTTGTCCTAGAACACAAAATCACATTTTTTCACTTAGTGCTTGTTTTTTGTTTCATTTTCAAGAGTCTTTTTCATGTTTTCTATTTTTTCAAAACAGAAACCTTCAATTTCTCCCCATTTTCACCTAAAATACAACTTAGTTTTAATCATTAATCTACTCTACTATCCTATTATTGCGTCAATCAAATTTAAATTTTGATTTGACATAAAATATTCATTATCATTTCAAAATAATTAATACACATATATTTATAAAAAAACATGCCTTTCTAGGTAAATATAGATTACCTAAGTTTTCAACTCTATACTTGTTCTAATCATTAATTTCAGGCAAAACATCTAAATATAAACTAATTTTCATTTCCAAAACTAAATAACTTTTTAACTTTTGAAAATGTTGGAAATAGAAAATAAAAATGAAAACAAATCCAAAAGGGCCCAACTCTAGAGATTCATCAAGTGATACATGCTACCATTACACACTCAATGTGTGTATATCTAATCATATTATTGATGTATATAAATACATACAATATATATCTAAACTAAAACTTAAATATTAAGATTGTTGTATTTATCAATAAACTTCAATTGAAATTACACAAATAAATTATAATAAAATAATATAGATAATACAGAACATACCTATAATAAATAAGAGGTTAAAAAGATAGAACAATTTGCAAATAAATGAAAATATGCATAACCTTCATGAGGATTGTGTATATGTAAAGTAGTAGTGATGGGATGGCAATTATCTATGCAAGTTATGAGATTAAAAATAAAAATAATAACATTTTAGAAAGGTATATAAAAACACAAAAAAAAAAATGATCAATTTTCTTCAATAGTATAGATATCCTAATAGACAAAGGAAATGAAATTGCTGACTTGAATTTTGTGCAATGGTTGCGGCAAATTTTCACTTGTATTGTAACATGACAACAACTCCAACGACAACCCAGATGGTGACAAAAGATGGAATTTTGATGTAAAATATTCGTAAGTTCTTGTTCTTCATCTTGCCAAAAGAATTCCTGGATGAATTAGTTTAGCCCCAAGTAAGGCACAATTTGCCTGATGATGTGCACAGGTCAGAATTGCCAGTTACTCTACACCATATACAAATACAAAATTAATGTAAGAAACAATACAAAACCAACCCATGACGCATGTTGGCGTTAACTTGTTTTTTCTTCTTTTGGAATAAATTACCATTTGATAGCCCTATAGCTATTAAAATCATGAGGCATGAGGCATGAGGGGAGCAAAAACCCCATTTTTAAAATGAGAGGCAAGCAACCAAAAGGCAAATGAGCTGATAATATTAAAAAATATATAGTACTAAAATTTCAAAAACAAGCTATATACAAATGACAAAAAATAGTAAAAATTAGAAAAGGAAAAGTAAAAAAAATAGCAAAATTAGAAATAAATAGCTAAAATAGAAAAGCAGGTCTAGGCACTAGAGTAAATCTCAACATAAAATGAGGTATGTAATAGTTAATGTTGTTGGAAATGACAATAAGTAATTATTGAATGTTGTTAGAAGTAACTGTTAGTTAACATAGAATATCTGATAATAATTAATAAGGTCTTGGGAATAGTAGTCAACGAATTAATGTGGGCTGAGGAACAATAGAGTTATAAGAAACAGTTTAAGCCATTCATTATTCTTCTAGTAAGTTATAGTTATAGCATTTCTCTCATGCATATAAATATCAAAAATTCTTTGAGAGAAAAGAAGATCAATGAAACACAAAACTGAGAGAAATGAAAAAGAAAAAAAAAACTAAAAGAAAAGAAATGACAACTATTAGTGGAGTTTGGAGACGCTGTCACTAGCAAAGATTATGGTAGTTATAGATGGTCACAATAGCCATGAATAAGGCTGAATCTCTCATTATTTTCTTTCCTTTTTTAAGTTTTCGTTTCTTTATTTTCTCAATTTTAGGTGAGTCGTGCCTTGTTCATTGAGGCTAGGTGTACAAGGCGCCCACCTTGAGTTGCCTAAGCGCCTGAGCGAGAAAAATTGGTTATTAATTTGAGTCTCAAAGTCCTTAATAAATTTATGCTTTATACAATAGGCCAATCCAAAATGAATTATAAAATATCTATTTATTTTGAATTAGTTGATAGGGCTAAATATGTTTAAATATGGCCCTTTAGTAAATTAAGCCTAGCTAAAGTAGTATTCATGCCTAAGGAAAGACTCAAACTTCAAGTTAAAAAACTCTAATTTGTGTAGATAAAAAGAGAGATCAAGAGACATACCATACATAAAGAAATCCAAATGTTAAGAAATTCAAGTATCAATCTCTCAAGTCTAAGCTCTTGCCACGAAAAAATGCTACAACCACAATGGTCCTAAATCTTCTTCAAAGATATTCAAATTTTGAAGACCTTGATATCAAAACAAATATTTGATTTCAAATTGGTTCGTGATTTCATCCACAAGTATAAGAGGGTATTACACATCTGATTCAAAACACAAGCATCAAGCCCTTGAATCAAATTTAGAGTGAAGAATTAGAGGAATTGATCTTCAATTGTTGAGATATTTTCTCAGAGATTGTAACCATTTTCATTTTCAATAAATATTGAATTTGGTTGTACATTTCTTGTTTTGTATTATTTTTTGCAGACTCAAAATCTATGTGAACAAATTTCTGGCACACCCCGTGGGACAATCTCTATCTCTTATCTCGTTCTCCTATATCAAAGTTTCAATTGTCATTTTCAAATGTTCCATGGCACCTAAGGAGAATCAAATCACCATCATCAATAAGAAAAATGCCGCTTATAGCTAGAAAAATGTTCTTTCTTTACTCATGGGAGCATCGAAGATGCCTCAATTTGGAAACATAGACCTAGTCTTGTAAACTGATGAAAAAGAAAAGTTGGGTACAAGTTTTGCTTTTGAAATTAAAGATAACGGTGAGTGGATTCTCGCGATGCGTCTTTGGAGGCATAGGTAACGAGTTCATTAGCATCACTTATTACTTTTAACAAAATAATATCTAACCAAGTGTCTTCGACCAAAAATAATGGGACATCTCAAAGCTCATCATGCAAAGTCGAAAAAATCATTAAATAATCGCCAATAGAATCCTATAACTTTAGGAGATTATTTTCCCACAAGATTCTTTGAACAAAAGGTCAAAATGGCATTTACTGCATCTGGCTAAGTGGAGAACCAACATTTTACTTCTTACTGTGCTACTATTATCTTTACAGGTGAAGATTTATTGTTAGGATTGGATCCTCACAATTAACCTCTCTCTATCTATGGATTTATGCAAAATCAAAAGGTTAGTTGCATACTTGTTGATAGAGGATTAGCAATTAGCCTCATGCTAAAGCCTACTACAAAACAATTAGGGATCATAGTTGAAGCTTATCATGCAGCTAGACAACCATTAAAGGTTTTGACTTGGGAGGCTAGCAAGTTATTAGAATGGTTCGCCTAAACCTTATTATTAGAGAACAAGTGACAAATACTTTGTTTCATGTCATCGATGCAATGAATTCTTACGACTTGTTGCCAGGAACACCAAGGCTTCATGAAAATGGAGTGGTTCTATCTACCCTTATTCAATGCTTCGAGTACTTAAAGAATGGAGAAATAGTGAAGGTTGATGTTGATACAAATCCATTCATAGAGACTGAATCATACTTTGTGGATGCCAAGCTATATCTAGATTTAGGCTCGGTAAAAATAATACTATTTTCAAAGGATCCAATCCATCATTGTATCAAAGGAAAATGTGTTGAACTTGTGACTCGGGAGTCTAATGGTGAAAAGTCTAAGAAATTGATTGCTATTGAAACCTTACTAGGAAAAGTTAATGAATCCAAAAGAACATTTGATCTACCAATAGCCCGATATACCCTTCAATCATATTAGAAAGAAAGGCAAAAATCACCTAAAGGATACATTTCATCATTGACCAATAAAACAAAACAAATAAAGAAGGTAGGATTAGATTACTACCAAGTTATAAAAAAGAGTTGATCATGCACATTATCATTTTAAAATCGAGAGTTTCAGTTGAATTTTCTTCCAGTAGGGCTCGACATAAGAAATTCATGGGACATTTGATCCAAAAGCATATAATCTCTTAGCTAAGTTTAGATATGATTTTTCTAAGCTATCCAAGCTTGAGAAGCCAAAACTTGAGTTGATCAGAGAAAAGTTCTATAACCTTAGCAAAACATAACAAAAATTGTGAAGTCGAGGGATTTATGTCGATCACACTACAAGAAGAAAAACTTTTATTATGAATATTTTCACTACATTCAAAATGCCATAATGAAAGGCACTTTATTGCTACAAAAATTACTGTGTAGCAAAAACACAACAAAACACTGTCATGTTGCTTTTTTACTATGCTAAATAAGATAACAAAAAGAATTTATTTGTTACACTATAACTTTTGTAATAAAAATAGTATTTTACCATAGTAAAAAAATTAGCTCCAAAATTTAGAGCCAAATTTTTGTCCTTTCTATTTTCTTTTTCTTTTTCAAAAATTTCAAAATTGTTTTTCTCTTGTGAATTTCATTTCTCTTCCCATCGTACTTGTATTTTCCTTTTCTCTCTTTCTTCAAAAATTAAACCCTTATCTCTAGCTTCACTTTCTTCACAAAACTTTTTCAATTTTTCAATTTTTCTCTTCCTCATGTCTTTAATTTCTCGCATAATCCAATCACCCACATCTTCCCTCTTACAATTGGTCAAAGTCTAGAGATTCTAAGAGTTAATCAACTAACATGGGTTAAGTTCATGACACTATAAATGTTGAGAATATGGACGGTGAGTACTAACAATTTTCAAGTTATTTTTGAAATGCTGAGGTTTTCTTTGTTAAAGTGCATTTCTACTTTGATATGGATCTTTTCAAAAGCTTTTTAGAGCATTGTAATTCATGTTCTCATATTAAGTGTAGTTTTATTTACTTTTTTGTAATTTTTTGTAACTCAAAACCAAATGAGTCTAAATGGTTCAAAATGTGTAGTTATGCTTCATGTTGTTGTTGCTGCCTGACCCTCTTTGCCCATGTTTGTACATTTTATTTATCACTTTCTCCCTTTTGCTTATTTTAATTTATTTTCCCCCAAACAATTCATGTTCTTGTTTTTTGGGGGCTTTGGTGTCTTTTAATAGATTAGTGTGCAAAAGAAATATGAGTTCAACAGTTTATGCAAAGTTGAATTTTTGTTTTAAATAAAATATGAAGTATTTGAAATGATTCCTTCAAAACCTAACTATAACTTGTAAAATTATATCCTTATATCCTAAAAGAATGTACCCACATGATTGTAATCTCTGCTTTTTATATAAGTTCTCTCTCTCTCTCTCTCTATATATATATATATATATATTCTATATGTTTGTTTATATCTAATATAATATCAAGCTATTCCTCTTTTATCTTATATTAGTACATTATATTTTTTGTACATTTCTAATATAAACAACTGAGGTATTTTTTCAAAGTTAGAGAGGTTAAGTGCCCAAATGGGTATAGGTTGAACTGGGCCACTAATTCACGCTACTAGAAAGCAATAAGATTAGACAAGCAAACTGTGAGTACCATGAGCCAACTAACTGTTGGGATGTAAAAATCTCTAGGTTTTTTTCTAGAGAGGAAAGCCTCAAAGTGACTATAGAACTTACTGGATCATGCATGAATATTACCTCATTACTCCAGAAAGCACTGCCATTAGTTCCCCACAAGCCAAGAATTTAACCCAAGTAAGATTTTAGTTGGACCCTTCACTCCATACAACTCTTACTAAAAATACCTCTAAAAGTGATTGTTGATGACTATTTGATAAATTTATTTGCAGGAAAACTTGATCCTTTGCACAATATTTTGTAAGAGAAAAAACAACATGAATAATGATGAGACTACAATAAAGAAAAATAGCGACAAAGGTGCTAGTCCAGTGCTCGTTTTCTATGATTTTATGGCTAATGGCTGATTTGAATCTAGCCTCACACCTTATTACCAAAAGAGACATTTTTCTCACTGTAAGCAATTTTTGCTTTTATTCATAAGTTGTTTTGATTAGAAGTGGAAAGAATAGAAGCTTGAATACATCAATGGAGCTCTCTTTTATTTTAGTTGTCTAGCTTAATAACATATAATTGAATAATATTTTTTGTTTAATACAAATCAAACAATAATACTTTCACAAATAGTTCTTCTATGTCATGGAATGAAACATACTTTACCTTTTACATACTGCCCTAGAAGGTAACTGTTTTTACAAGAGCGAAGCCACAAGAAACTCTTTGATGGTAAGTTATGAAACTGACCTTTGTTTTTGGTTTTTTTATTAGTTTTACTTTCTTTATTTGAGACTTATATTTTTTTGAGCCTTGATAAAGAAGAGCTAAATTAGACATTTATTGATTCATTCTTTATTAATTTTTTACTATGACCATGGATAACTCAAACTGAAATGAGGAAAAGACTATAACTTTAGAACTGAAATAGTTTCTTGAATTGTACATATGAATTTATTGTTATAAATTTTTATTTTTAGCTCTATTAACTGCAAGTAGCTCATAGTCTTATTGTTTTTTATTCTAGAATTGTTATACATCCTAATGTATGCTAATGAAGATTCTAGAGTGTTCTAAACTTTGAAAACATTTTAAATGCTACATCAACATGTTGAGACATTAGCAACTAATCTCTTAATGGTTTTGGAATTTGGACATGGCTTTTTTCAAAAATTGATGGGGGAGTGTACATCTCAATAGGAATAGAGATTTTCTTTTTGTTTAGATTTGATTTATACTTGGATAAATATCTTGTTCTTCTTTTAGTGGCTTATTTAGAGAGAAAAAACAAGTAAGTTTAATAATCTGCACTCTATGTATTCGTTGATGTATTCTATGCTTGAACCAACATGTAATGAAACTTGAAAAAACATGCATTTTCAAAACAAACATGTACGTATGATACTTTGGTTCTACTTTTTATTTCAAATATTTAATATAGGTCTAGAAGATAGTATGATTTCATCTCTATTTAGTATCTATTTGTTCTTGTTTTAGGTACATCTCGAAAAAAGATATGTACATATGGACATATCTTGACAAGTAGTTGGATAGCTAGTTTTTCTGTTAATGAGGATGTACTTCCTCTAAGATTTTTTTGTCAATGATGATGTATTTTCTTCTAACTTCCAAGTTATGATATTAGTACTTATTAGTGATATTATGAATTTAGAAGATAATATATTTAATGATTAGTTTATATATTAGATATTGTGCTAGTGGAATTTGTTATCATGATATATTGTTTGATTTTTAATGGAAAATTTATTATGGGTATGATTTCTATATTTCCATTAGCTAATTCTGTTCATTGTAGATTTTTTTTATTCTCATTAAATAGTAATAAAGAAATTTCTTAATTTTAGAAAAAATTATAAATAATTATTGTAAAAGTAAGAAAAATGTATCAAAAGTATTTGCTACGTGAAAGCAATTCTAACAAATGCACTTTGATTTATTTTTGAATTATTTGTTATGGGTGTTAGGTGTAAAAAAATAGTTTTCTCTACAACAATCTAATATTTACCAAAAAAGTATGTTGTTCAAACACTTATTTGCTTTGAAAAGCAAACTATATCAAACGCTACAAAAATCGTAGCAAAATAAATTTGCTATAGTCCTCTTGTCATAGCAAAATTTTGGTTATGACTGTATTGTATACAGGACCAAATCCGTAGCAAATTCGCAGCAAAAGGCCTTTTGCAACAAATTTTGGCATGTTGCCACACATTTTGAATTGCAACAAAAGGCCTTTTTTCTTGTAGTAAATTAGCCGAGAACAAGCTTAGAATTTGCACCAAGTAAGCTAATCAAGAGATGTGTGATGAGAAAAAATAATGCATCAGTATCCAATATATTGCAACTAAAAGAGATGGAAATAGAGGAAGTCAAAAGCCAAGTGATCATCCCATCTCTATATTCAATCAACTAAGTGCTCCTCCCTTTTGTTCTACTACCTTTGAAAGACTTGGCATGACTAATCAAACTTTTTCACTTCATAGAGGGCCTACTACACGTTATAGTGCACAAGGTTCTTTGTTCAATGGATTTGGAAACAATTTTGTAGAAAAAAAATAAGAAAACAAAGTACTTGTGATGAGACCTACATAATGGAGACAAAACCTGAAGATCAAACTTTTTACTTACCTCAATTGGGCAAAGCCAAGTCCTTAATTCTAATTGTCAACATGGATAGAGTAGTGAAGGTGAAGCATTGCATCATAGGGCATTTGTCTAATGAGAATGACTAGACTAAGAATGAAGTTAAATTTACTATCAACTCTAGTTATACAAGTGCAATAGAAGATCCAAAATTGCAGTATCTTGAAGAGTTTAATAGATTGACTGTAGCTAATTTGTGCAAACCACAACCTACTTTGAATGGAGAACATCACTTATCTCCATTGTGAAAGTAGGTGGGGCTTTACAATGGAAAGTTGCATTCCAAAAATAAAAAATCGTAGACATTATGCAATCTTATAATGAAGAAGATAAGCATTCATGTTATCATATTGCTGTTGATGAAGATTCTAACTCAAACATCTCGAAAGATGAGAAAAAACTTGAATCTTAGCAAGAGCTTGAATGTTACCAAGCTCGCATGATGAGAGCATTCAACAAAATGGTCTACCCTCGATCATTTCAAGTTAGGGATTTGGTCATGATAATTAATAGGGGTGGCAGTTTTTGACACGACACGAACCGATACGATATTTCTGAGTTTGGGTTGGGGGTAATTGGGTTGGGTCAATATTAGATCGACCCGATAAGTAACACAAAAATTATGGGTTGGTTTGGGTTGGGTTTCGAGTTACATGATAACAACCCGATAACACAATAATAACTATATGTTTTTTGCATTTTCAAGTAATGACTTGTTATTTTTGAATAATTTAACTCTATATTGATTTATAAGAATTAATGATTATTATTTACTATGTAAATCTTGACTACTTGATAATATTGAGATGATTATTAATCACCGAATGGAACGAATTATACTTCTTTGTTGGAATTCGACTTCATTGTTGTTAAAATAAAGTTGTGCAAAATTTTTGGTTTAACATGAAAATTTTTATATTATTGATATTGTAGAGGAAATTAAATAAAATCTAATTATCAAATTGTTCTATAGTACAAAAGTTGGGCTACTAGAATATAATATTGACTTTTTTAACTTTTTGGCATAAGTTGACTTTTCTCAAAATCTTGGTATAAATTGATTATTTTATTAAGATTCTAATTAAACATAAAATGTGTAAGTTTTTTAGATAAATTATTAATGAAAAATAATCATATGCTGAAACGGATTGGATTCGGGTTGAGCAAAATTTTGTGATATCCCCCCTCAACCTGACACGAAATAACCCAATACGATACAATTGTCACCCCTAATAGTTAAGAGCTTGATTACCATCAATAGATATGGCAAATGGGTACCCGTGGGTAACCTAAGAGCGAGTAACAAATAGGTTGGATAAATTTATCCATGAGTAAAATTACTTTTTTTTTTTTTTTTGGGTAAGAGATAATGGACCTATTACCCATGACTATGGGTAATGGTTAAACCATGGGTACCCATAATAAATTTTTATTTTTTATATTTAAAGAAAAATTAATATTTATTTTTTAATTTACATAATATTATTCAAACATTTAACAAAATCAATAAAAGAGGCTCCAAATTTCAAATATTTTATTAAAAAAAATATTTTAAAGCATGTCAAATGTTTTATTTTGAAACTACCATTTAAATATTTAAACATCTATTAAATTTATATCATATTACATTTTGAAGTGTAAATTTAAATCTCATTATATGTCAAGTTTTTTGGATTAAAAGTTTAAACATCACTTAAATAGTTTTGATATCATTAACAAAAAAGCATTATCTCTTCCAAAGTAGTTGCAAAAACTCAAGAAAAATTCAAATAAAAATATATATGACTATTCATAGGTTACCTGTGGATACTACCGAGTCGGGCCAAAAATGGAGGGTAATTAGGCATCGGGTAAAATTATCCGTATTTTGTTGGGTAGAGAAAATGAGGCCTATTACTCATATTTTTTGGATACCCGTAGGTATGAGTAATTTTTTTTGCCAAGTTTGACCATCACCAGTTAATGGGAAACAAGAGTATGTCTAAATGAAATGGTCCTTATGTGGTGGAAGAAGCTTACAAAAATCACCCACAAATTGATGGATAGAGATGGACTGTACATCGGCCCCATAAATGGAAAAATTTTGAACCACTATCTGGGAAGAATTATGCTCTTTGAGGCACGAGCCTAAACTGCATATTACTTATGACCTACATGAGTATAAACTATGTCTGTTACCCCCCAACAAAAGTGCATATGGATAAATTGCTAATCTACTCCACTGAAAAATATTTTATGTGGTTAAAATATAGAAATACTTCACCTCGTCCAGGGAGGCTAAGCTATGATACTCCTAATTTGTATGAATATAAACTGTGTATGGCCCTCCTCAAAACTATAAAAATTATTTGAACTACGTGATGACTTGATCCCTTGACGGGGCACGTAGGCAACTTGGAGTTTATTTTCCAAGTTCAGTCATATTTTTAAACAAGTTTGGTTTGTATCAAAGATAGCCAATTTTATTTGTAAGTTTAAGCAAGTTCTTTTAACCATTCAATTGTTGGAAGCATGCAATTTGATCTTTGTTTAGTTGGCATTAATATGAAAAAGGCAGAAAATATCACATAAAGAAGTGAAAGCGAAAGATTGATGACAAGAAGAGAACTTTTATTGCGTATGGAATAATATATTTTCTTTTACATCAATTATGAAAGTTAGGGTGCTAAGAAGCTCAGTTCTCAAGCAAATAAGTCATAGTTGTTGGATCATGATGAGATTCTTCAAATAATGTCTACATCATTTTCAAAGCTTAACTTCTTTGTCAATTAAAAATGGAGTGCTCTCGAGCTTTAAACCTTTTTACCTCTCCATGACTACTTCTTTCTAAATGGTGGATAAGTTTACTTCAGTTTTATGGAGTGATTCTATAAGCTCTTCCTTGTTGCTCAACTCAACAAGCTACATGCTCAATTTTTCTTGTTGATTGGTGATTTGGAGAAGTTCTTCTTTTAGGACATTCATTTCTTTAGCTCATCTAATTTTTGTTGCACTAACTTTAAAAGATCTTGTTGTACAAGAAATGTCATCTCATGATCCTCTTATGTCTCCTCTAAACTAAATTCTACTTAACCTTTGTGTAGTTGGAAGCAGCTTAAACAAGAAAACTTCAAGTGGCTCTCTAAGATGATATGTCTTTATCTTCAGTTTTTATAACTCAATGATAAAATTTAGAAACTTTGGTATCATTGGCCATGATAGGGCATCAAATTATTTCTTAGGCTATTTGGATACTTGTCCTTAATAAGTAGCTTCTCTACAATCACAATAGATACGCTGTTAGGGTCCTCTAGAGGACTATATTATGTTATAAATATACTTGCAACTTCGTGGGATGGAAAGTCAATAGATGCTAGCACCAAGCTACTCCTTGGTAACTAATTGGGGACAATAATATTCATGGCAGGCAATTTAATACAAAGTACAAGTAAGGGAATGCAGTGGCAAAATTAAGTAATCACAAAGATTATATCAATAGTACTTTTCTAAAACGTGCTATTAGTGGTTCTCCTACATTATCACTCTACTTTCAAAAATATAAAAATCCTTATTCCTTCAGTTCGAGTGATCAACTTGAATATTTGATAAATAGAAGACATGGCTAGTTATATGCCTCATCTCATATGGCCAACTACCTCTAGTTAACTACAGGGTTGGATGTATTTAATGGAGTATTGGTTGAAGGTTGGTCATCATCAGTCCATTTCGCTTGATCTATCCTCAGGCAATCCAAGGGCCCATCTCTAAGGGTATTAATCATACTCATAGATATCATAGAAAGTGTATAACAGCATTTCTTATACATATCATGTCGCCATGTTGACATGCAACTAACTCAGTGCCAAGTTGGTTCTAAAATAAGATATGGTGAAATTTTGAAAACATTTTCATCTTCCTTAACACAATCGCCATTTTTGATGAAGTGCAATAAATTAGCATGAAAGAGTGCTCAGTGAGAAGGGTCGAGTGGAGTACTATTTTCATAAACAGTTTATTTTGTCAAAACTCATGTACACACTTGGAATTCAACAATTTCAGTCAGATAAAAATCTCAAATAGGTATGGCTCAGAAACTACTAAAGAGGAGACAAGGTGCACTATCAAGAGTATCATAGCAATTGGGGGTTGATGAATATTATAGAACAACAAACAGCAACGATTGGGTTTCAATACAAACAGAATGAGGTAATAAGGACATAATAGCAATTCTCTATGTTCATTCCCTAGTAATAAAAGTTAATGTAAGCTCATTTGATAGTTCTCGTCAGATGACTCTTTCCTGGACTCCAATAGTATCTAAGTTTTCTTTACCTAATTCATTAGACATGGTATTAAAATTTGATTCTAATATTATTACATTACTTTTTAAGTTCTAACATGTTTCTATTCCTAAGAAAGTCCATGCATGTCCATGTCCGACTTATGAATAGTTCACTTACCAAAAATGAGGTTACCTTTGTGGCTATATGTAATTTCACTATAGCTCCTAGCATTAGTACGATCAAATCACTTAACTTTCACAATTAAGTTCCCAAAGTTAATATATTAACTTTAATTTTCTCAATAACGTCTATTTAATCTAATTTAGTTTACTTAGGTTCATTCCAAACAAAATCTAGGTTTGAGTTTGCAATTGAAAGTCTAATAATTCAAAATCACGTTTATACTATTCAAGTCAAAGTCCAATCCTAAGCTCAAGTCAATTCAAATTAAAATTTAATCAATTTAAGGTAAATTAATCTGATAAAAATCAAAATTTACTCAACTGGGCCAAGTTTAGTCCAATTTAAAGGTTCAATTCCTACCCAAACAAGTTTGAAACAAAGAGTTGGAGCTTCTATACTCAGACCGTCGGAGCGTTGGTTTTGACCATCGCCAAAGTTCAACTGTCACCACCTAGGGATGCATCTTGACAAGCCTAACCAAACCCCCAACTTAATTTTGCTTTCATCGTCTCCTTGTCGATGAATTTGTGCCAAAACAATAGCCATGCTACCACCCGCCACCGCAGCTTCTCCTCTAAAATTCTCCATCCTTCGTTCACCAATCTTCAAACCGAAGCTACCAAAATGCTCCCCACGTCAAGCTCTACACAACCCACCTAATATTTCTAAGCTCTAACCAACTAATAGCGAAGACCCATCACCACCAACCTATTTTCACCATCGGCCACCAAATTATCCCTTTTCTTCAATCGTTTTTTAAAAAGTCCAGTATGGTTGGGATCCCAGTAAGGTAAGGAACAAGATTATCAAGTTGGAATTGAGTTTCAAGGTAGAAGGAAGCAAAACTAAGCTGTTGGAGAGTGAGTGAGTGTTTATGAGAATTTGAAGAATTTTTGTCCTCAACTATAAATATAAACCAACTTTCCTCTATTTGCACCAGCCACCCAAATCTTTCCACCGCTTTTATTTTGCCCCTGCAGCTTATAACTACCTTATAATTCGCCCCCAAATTTTTGTTTCAACCCACACACTTCGATTTCTTGCATTTTGACCCTCTAAGCTTTTAAATTTTTGTCTGTTAGGCCTAGTCAAATTAATTTCCAGCCCTTCCAATTTTCTCAACTCTATTAAGGCCCTTTTTAATTTAAATTTGATTTAATTAAGGCCTAATTTAAGATATTCTATTATTCAACCTCCCTAAATGTTTTAATTAGCTTAATTCTTTAATCTTTACTATAATTTAAATTTTAAATTCTTAAAATTTTCATTTATTTTCTATAATTCAGGGTGTTACATAAAGGGATGGTTTTGGTTGTTTTTTAAGTCTGGGATGTTTGGCTTTATTTTCACACTCCATTTTCACATTTTCTACTATTCTAAAAATGAAATACATTACTTTTTACATATTTTCACCCAACATTATTTTTATTTTTATTTTCAAAACATATTTTCCAATAACCTATATATTTTCTCTCAATAGCCTATATATCTTCTCTATCGATTCCATTGTTTCTATCTCTCTCTAGTAACAATCTATTAAAACCAACATAATCATTATATTTCCAACATTCATCCAAATACAAACTCATTTTCAACTCATATCCGCTAACTAACTTTCAAATTTTAGAAATGATGGAAATAAAAATAAAATCAAACAGGCCCTAAATGTTTGTTTTTTATTAAACTACTATGACATTTTTCATGTAGATAAAATAGAAATAATTTGATGGGCCTAACTTAATTGTCACGGTCTAATTACTTGATTATAGACTTGAAAATTTCTTTTGAGTTTTAGAAAATTAAAATTAAAGATTAAATTAGTTAATTTTAATTTTTAGAAATCAATTAATTTAATTCAACAAAGCCAAAAAAATAAATTTTTATTTAAGGCTTGACAAGAAAAGTTAAATTTTTAAAAATTAATGAATGGTAATTAAAAATAAATCATTTTTACTTAATATTATATAATGTATTCTCTTAAAATTTAAATTTTTTTTAAATTAACTATTAATACATATATATATATATATAAGTTTGGGGGGTCGTGGCCCTTGCTTGCCCTCGTAAACCAGTCCTTGATAAAACTTAATATTTTAAATTATCAATATTGATAATTAATAACATATCTATAGTAACAATCCAATAATAACAAAAACAAATGTTCTAATAAAGTTGTCAATGATGCAACTATACAACAAATTTACATATATATATATATATATACATACATATACATTTTAGGAATGATCATGCGACTAAATAAGGCTCCCATCCATTCTCCCGCATGTTCTTTATTTTATAGGGGGCTTTACCTTTAACCAAGAAAGGCGACCACTGTAGGCCTCCAAATTTTGCAGTCCACATATATATATATATATGTATATATTCTTCAATATTTTAGGCCACAAAAATAAAAATATAAAGCTTATTTTTTTGCTTTACATTATAGGCCTAAATCTCCACTCTCCTTTTAATTCTTATTCTTTTACATATCAAAAACTCTATCTCACTCATTCTTTTTCAATACTAGTCACTAAATAATATTAGCGTTAATTCTCTTTTACCATAAATCAAGGAGATATAGGACAACCTAATCAGCCCAACCTATTAATAGTCAACTAGGTGATCAACCAGGCCTAAATCATCATTGGGCCATTTCGCTAGCTCATCACACTAGAATTTTTTCAATCAACCTAAGTATGGTCAATCAACTCAAAAATGATCATTAAGCCCTCAGCTAGGGGCTTTCAAACCCAAGAGAGTCCCATTATCTTAATTAGAGTGTGGCTAAATGACTTGCAAATAAGAAACACCTTGACCCTAAAAGGTCAAGATGAAAAACATAGAACAATCCTACGCCACCAATCACAGTCCCATTAAATATGCTATAACCACCTCTTTGCCATATTAAATGCGTTGACTGGCGGTATGCCTATGCATTTATGGTGCATGCCTCCACTATACCATCATTTTGTCTCTGCATTAAATGCGAAGAGCTCATCTATGCCCTAAAAAGTAGGAAAAGGCACCACCTAGAGAAGTACACATAAGAAAAAAGGCTTAACGTTCCTCAAATAAGTACAAAAGCTCTCGTTGTATAAGGAACGGCATCATGGACATCTTAACCTCTCAAAAGAAACTATAAATACCCCATTACAACCCTTCAATAAGGTATGTTCATTACAACCTAAGCCCTCATTTTTCCGCTCTCTTTTTTGGTTAATTAGATACTGACTTAAACGTTGAAGTACTTTAGCTAATAGCTCCTTGACAAGCTTGATGTTTGTTATTTGCTGTAGGACTCGACCTGACTTCACTTAAACACTCTCCCTAACTCTTATTCCAGTCAATTATATTAGGCTGAAGCCCAGTACATTGATGAATAGATCCAACCATTATCATTTAGTGCTATTTGTGGGTTTTAGAGTCTATAATCAGAGGAAATGGTAAACACAAAATAAGCCACTTCAAAAAGAAGATGAGACTAGAATGTCCTAAACCCCTCATCCTTATCCCCAGCACAAACAGGATATGGTAAGACCTAGTTCCCAACCAGAACAACTGGTAACTTTGACCGTGCCCTAATTTATGCAGTTGATAAATAAATAGATATTAGCTCAGATTTCAGCTCAGTTATCAACTGCCTTCAATAAGTCAGACCAGCTGCCAATGCCATCTCCCATTCTTCCCAACATAATGAAAGGCTCCAAAAAGATGTAGAGGTAGACAAGAGACAAGACACTCTCTATTCAGCATAAGGATAGTCCAAGTCGATTCCTACAGGAAGAGACTCACCTACATCCCTGAGAAAAAGTAATTAATTTTGTGGATCACCTCACTTGACCAATCAAGCCTAGCAGCGCAATAGGATCGAGTGATAGAAACCTTAACTGAACAAAAATATGTTGCAAACTGATTGAGAAGAATGGTAAGAAGTATCACAATAGGTCTAACAACTGAACAGACATCTTAAGGAGATTTCAAGGAAAAACACAAAAAGGAACCTTCAACATGATAACATACCCCAACTTCATCGTGAGCAAGAATCATTATTTATCCAGGAGATAATCGATGAGCGCAAGTTGTTGATGCAACATTTCTGATTGGTTTGCCATGAATGACAGCTAATTTGACCTAAATGAGCACTTATTCCAATTTGAGCACATGGTACAGCTCCATGGGCACAATAAGTACATTCACGCAAAAACATTGGTCATCACTTTCTAAGGTATAACACTTGATTAGTTTGTTATGTTGGAGCCAGTGTCCATGTTCTCTTATGACCAGCTTTGTAACAAATTCCTCCATTGATTTACTAGTAGAAAGAATGTTAAACTCCCCCACGTTTACTTGCATAAAGTAGAATAGAATGAGAGAGAATCTCTTCAAGATTTTTCACCAGATTTAACATTAAAGTGTTGAAAATTGATAGTCCTTAGATTGAATTACTGATCGATATGCTGTTTCTTGGTCTCAAACATAATAAATGGGCTAATGCACTAGTCAACCTTGTTGAAAGGTATATAACCCAAGAGGACATAAATAGACTAAAGTATGGCAATCCTGATAATGAGAAAAAGAAAGCCAAGGAGAAAGATAATAGGTAGCATAAAGATGGTCAGCGATATCCTATTAAGAGATTACACTACTACACCCCAATAACACTGCAAGGCAAAAGGTTCTGTTCACCATCCAGCATGATTACCTCTTAAAAAAATCCAAAACGTTAATTGAAATTGAGGCCATGAAGAAATCTAAGAAATACTATTATTTCTACAAATAGAAAGGACATTACACTAAAGAGTGCTTCAATCTACATGATGAGATTGAGAGGCTTATTCAAAAAGGCCATTTAAAAAAGTTTGTCAATGAGAAAGCTAGGTAAGAGATGAGCTTGACCAACTAGACTCTCCATATAGAAAGATCAGTTAGCCCGAGAAATGAGATAAGAGAAAGAAAACAACTAATGATCTGCACTCGTCTCTCAATGGTGTGATCGATTTATGCCTAGGTGACCAACAAAGGGAAACTCCAAAACAATCAAAAGATAAAACCAGGGAAGATTAGAATTGAGTAAATCCTCTTCAATAGAAATAGTTTTTCAACTCTTTACTAGTGTAGAACCCATCTCTTTTTCTAATTTTAACCTCACACACATCAAGCACTAAAGAGCTAGCAGTAAGCTAGATTGCCCCCTCATCATGTTAGTTGAGAATACAAACTTTAAGGTTAGAAAGGATCTAGTCAACAATGGTAGTTCAACAAACATAATTTTCTTATCAACTTTGAAGAGGATGAATATGGAAAAACTGAAGTTTGAGCCAATTCGCACCCCCTGGTTAGATTTGGATAATCCAAGATCATTTCTGAAGGATCTATAAATCTATCTACCTCATTCAATGAAGTGCCTGAAAGGAGGACACTCATGGTCAACTATCTGGTAGTTGACACACCATTTGCCTACAATATCATAATTAGGCAATCAGTACTGAACAACTTCAAGGCAATTGTCTCTATTTACTATATGAAGGTCAAGTTTCCAACAATTGCTGGAATAAGGGAGTTACTCTATAACATGAAAGAAGCTAAGTGATGCTACACTATCTCTATTGAGGTAAATGAGCAAAAGACTCAACCCAAACAAAAACCTTCAAGGAATATCCCAGTAATGAAACGCAAAGAGGGACAGTAGAGCAAGAAAAGAAAGCTAGAAGAAATTGGCTAGAGAATTCAAGACCATAGAGCTCAAGCTCAAAAATACCAACAAGATCATAAGGATTGGGATTGATTTGGGAAGCCACATGGAATGCATGATGGTTGACTTCCTCAAGAAGAACATTAATGTTTTTACCTAAAAAACTACTAAGCTCTAAAGAATCAACCCTAGCATCATTGTCCACCACCAAAATGTAGACTTCTCATTCAAGCCACTCATGTAGAAAACCAAGACTTTCAATGCTAAATGATGCTAGATCATCAAAAAAGAGGTTAACAAACTCTTAGAGACAGGCTACATTGTAGAAATTCAATATCTTAGTTGGTTTTGTAATGTAGTTCTTGTCCCTAAGAATGAGGGCAAGTGGAGAATGTGTAATGACTTTATTGATTTGAATAAACCTTGTCCTAAAGACCTTTACCCACTACCTCGAATAGATTTACTAGGTGATTTAACAACAGGTTGCAATATTTTAAGCATGATGGATGCATCTCAAAGCTATTATCAAATCATTTTGGCCTTTGAAGATAAGGATAAGACCTCTTTTATGGTTCCCAATGGATTATACTACTTTCTGATCTTGCCTTTTGGCCTAAAGAATGCATGTACAACTTACCAAGGACTTGTGAACTTTATGTTCAAGAATGAGATCAGAAAAACCATGGTAGTCTATGTTGATGACATGATCATCAAGATAGAAAGAGAACAAAACCATTTAACTGGCCTCAACCATACCTTCTCAATATTAAAAGCATTTGGCATGAAACTCAATTCTAATAAGTACACATTCAAGATAAAAGAAGGAAAGTTTTTGGGATATATAGCTAGCTAGAGAGGTATAGAAGCAACCCACAAAGGATCTAGCCATTCTAGACATCTCACCACCTCGAATAGTTAGGGATGTATAGAGAATAGTTAGAAAGATCATAGCTTTAGGTTGGTTTATTGGTCAACTAGCTGACAAAAGCCTACTATTTTTCAAAATCCTTAGGAACGTAAAGAGGATCCAGTTGATGGAGCATGTGACCGGGCCGTAGTCAAATTAAAATAATATTTGTCAACACCACTGATGCTTACCAAGCCAGAGGTCATAAAAGTCTTGCATATTTATCTAGCAGTCTCGTCGGCAGCAATCAGCTCCATCCTAGTCTCGACTAGACATAGCACCCACATGCTAGTATATTACAGTAGTAAAGTATTGCAAGGGCTAAAGCACAATTACCTACAGATCAAAAAGTTTGCTCTCGCTTTGGTCACAGTAGCAAAACAATTGAGGCCATATTTTCAATCTCACTCTATCGTTGTCCTAACAAACCAATTGTTGAAACAAATGCTATCATAATTAGACAAATTAGGAAGGTTAACTAAGTGGGCTACCAAGCCAGAAGAATTGGATATAAATTTTTAACCCGAACTACCATAAAAACCCAAGTGTTGTAGACTTTATGGCAGAATGTCTCAACTTGCACAAGAAAATTGACCAAGATTAATCTATTTAGACATTATATATCGATAGCTTAGCAACTTCTACAAGAGGAAAAATAGGCATCTCCTTATGCTCCCCCTTGGCAAAAGAGTATGAGTTTGCCATAAAACTCAACTACCCTGTTACTAATAATGAAGCTAAGTATGAGGCCCTTTTGACTGGTATGAAGATGGCCATCGATAGAGAAATTGAACTACTACCAGCTATTATGGATTTCCAATTGGTCATCGAAAAATTTTAAGAAACTTTTGAAGTAAAAAGACCATAATGAGCAAGTATCTAACTAAGGTCAAAAAATTGCAACAACAATTCAAGAGATTCACCCTCGACTAGGTCCCGAGATTAGAGAATGAAAGGACAGATACCTTATCTAAGTTTGCTAGCTTGATAAAAGGAACAAAAGATAAAACCATTACATTTCTAGTCTCCAACAAACCTACTTAGGTGGTCTCGACCTGAACCTGATTAGGCAAATCCAAAAATTAGATCCTTCTTAGCAAGATAAAATCAAAGCCTATCTAATGGAAGGAAGAGTGCTCGAGGATGAAGCAAAAGTGTGCAGGCTCAAAGGTTGAGTGGCAAGGTTTACCCTTGACGAGTATAGTCAACTATATAGGAGATCCCTTTTTAGACCATTGTTGAGATTATTGACATTAGGGCACGCTCTAAAGGTCTTATAGGAGGTCCATTTGGGTATATATGGTAATCACTCTAAAGGACGAGCATTAGCCCACAAGGTTATTAAACATGAATATTTCCAGCCAACCTAAGTAAAAGATGCAGTTGATTTTGCCAAAAAATGGCCTTCCTGCCAAGTCTACTCCAACATCCCCTACCAGCCTATATCAACGCTAGTGCTAGTTCAAATCGCAATACCATGTGATCAATGGAGGATAGACATAGTTGGTTCTTTTCCAAAAATTACAAGTCAAAGAAAGTACATGATTATTGGGGTTAAGTATTTCATGAAACGGGTCAAAGCTAAAGTGGTCCTAAAAAATAACTAATGCGGCCATTAGAAGTTTCTTGTGGAAAAATATCATCTACCATTTTGGATTGCTAAAAATGCTGATATCAGATAATGGAATACAATTCCAAAGTAGAAGCACGAGGAACTAGTGTGAAAGTTTTGGAATTCAACAACATTTCACCTTAATTGGAAAACCCCAAGCCAATGGACAAACTAAAGTCACAAACAATATTTTGGACCACATCAACACTCGACTTGAAGGATCTAAAGCAATTTGGGCAAACGACCTCCCTGGGGTCTTTTAGGCATATAGAACCATCCCTAGAACTACTATAGGACATAGTCGTTATAGTCTAGGTATAAATCAGATGCAGTAGTATGAGCAAAGTTGATACAACAAATAGCTCGGGTAATTCATTACAACCCGATCAAGAATCAATCTGAAAGAGTGTTCAACCTCCAAACAAATGAGAGTTGCACTAGCAGGCATACACAACAATGCAAAGCTATAAGTCGAAGATGGCCCAACATTACACCAAAAAAGTTTGACCAAGAAGTTTTCAAGTGGGAGACTTTGTCCTAAAAAAAGTTGAAGGTTCAAAAAATGTGGGAAAGCTTGACCTAAAATGGGAGAGCCCCTACTTGATAGTCAAAATGGCAAAGCATAACTCTAATAGACTAGTGGATATGGGTGAAAATGAGCTCTCTCGACCATGGAATGCAGTAAACTTGAAAAAGTTCTTTGTAGGAAGAGACCAAGATCTAAATTCAACTCTTTTGTAATTTGGTCCTAAACTAATATAGGCGATTTAAATTTGATCACTACTTGTTTTCAACTGCAATTAGGGCTTCTAGCCCAATCATGTAAACAAGAAAATCATTTAAAGTTGATCCCGTAGTTGACCACAAATTGGTTTCAAATCACAATCATGGTGTATAGCTTAATCACTTAATAAATGAGAAAATTGTTTAAAATCAACCCCATAGTTGACCACAATTTAAGTTCGACCCCATAGTCAATCATTATTTTCAAAATTATACAACGGACGCACACATCACGATGTAAAGATTGCACAACAACTTGAGTTCAATTTAATAAAGTTGACCCTTGATTGACCACATATTAAAGCCTATTCATTTGATTATAATGAAAATATTTGAAGTTAACCCAGGAGTCGACTACAAAGGCTATCTCAAAACTAATTTTGAATAGATTAGATCAATATGAAAATTCTTATATCTATTTAATTAATTCTTTTAAAATTGACCTTGCAATCGGTCATTAACTTGGTCGTGAACCAATTGAATATTAATCTAAAAACCACACTAATCGACGAGTTAAGTGGAAGAAAAATACATTTATTCATTCATTTATGTAGTCGCATTAAAAAATTGAATTGAACCAAAAATAATAAAAGTAGCGAGTTGACAAAGAATGAATAAAAGTGGATGTTATAAAGAAAAACATGTTTAAGTTATATCTAAAAGAAGGTATTAGATTACATCAAGTCAAGCATTATGCCTCGCAAGGTAGATCAGTTCGAATACAAATGAAATAAACCAAAGAAAAAAAAAACATAACAACTTCAACTAAAACTTGTCTTTTCCCTCCATTACCTCAAGTAGCCGCCACCTCATTGACAATGCGGTCAAACTCGTCACCAAAGTTCACTTGCACAATGATAGTGAGACCATCGAGCTCATGCTTTGCTGTTGGTTGAGTGGCACCCGCAGGTCAAGAAAGACCTACCTTTTATGTGAGAAATTTTTGTTCAATGGGAGAAAAATAGGCTATAATGTCAACTTTGCCATCCTTGATGTCAAAGGCAAAGTCACTCACAAAAGAGAACTCTTTTGCCAACTCAAGCACCTTTGAATGGGTTGTAAATTTAGCCCTCTCCATAGATGCACTCTCATCGATGGGTGCAGCTTCAAGATAGTCCTCAAGCTACTCATTTTGTGGCACATTGATGCATTTTTATCTTCAAGTTAGAATTGATAACCCGAAAACTCAAGCTACTACACATACTTCTTAAAAGATTCTTTTGTATCGCTAATAGAAAAGATAATGCTAGCATCTTGAAATGCTGAACATAGCATAAATTTTTGAACTGCCTCCCTACGAATGCTAGGTAATGTCTTGAAGAACTCATCTCGAGCGTATTGAGTAACGTTGTTATATCCCATCACTTGACTAGTAATGTAGGTTATTTCTACCTCCAACTTCACCTTATGTAGCAATTTATCTAGGTGACTCTTTTTGGTTATAGTAGCCAGTTGCTTTGCATCCTTTTGCTCAACCTATTGGGTCAGCTCAAAAATCCTCGACTACTACAACTCGAGCTGAATCTTTATTATTTTAGTTTGTTTCTACTCTTGCTAGAGCTCTTCATGATCACCTAGAGCCCGTTCAACCCTCCAATAAAAGTTATAGCCTAATTGGCTGACCTACAACAAGAAAAACTTTGGCCAAAAATTGAACACACACGATCAGTTTCAAAAATAAGAAAAAATCGACCAAATATTACCATGTTCGCATGGCACATGAACGCTTTTAGGGCTTTTAGTTGCCCCACATCTAACATTTTCTTTTGCTAGGATAGAAATAGATTAACCATTAACACTTTAAAGGGCCCACTCTAGCTAACCCTATCCCTAACAACAACATAATGTTATGGACCTCAATATCGGGCTCGAATCTTAGGGATGAAAATGTGAGCAGTAAAAATAGCTCATTATCTAATCGAGTGCCGAAGAGAACAGACTTGTCAGCATTTTTCTTTTCCTTCTTAGTAGCAGTTCTTTTTGGGGAAAGAGCTTACTTATCGATAGACCTTCTTTTTGGTCAAGGCGCAGGGCTATTAGTCTTGATCGGAGCTAGTCAAACAAAAGAAGATGTAGACTGTGGTGCCCACTGTATAAGGGCAGCTTGAGAGGTAGTTTCTCATCGAGTAGCCATCTCTCGAGCTCTTGTGCCTTCTATTGACAGACCATCGCTAGTTGGCGAAAATGGTTCATAATTGCTGCTCAATCTAAAAAAACACAAAAATAGATATACATCATTATCGACTAGAAAATATAAAACCAAAAAATCAACAAAAATTAATAGTAGTATCTACCTAGTCAAGAATTAGCTGAAAAATCCAGTTGGGCAGGCAACAAGCCTGCTAATACAAATTCCTCTCCTTAGTGTATTTGACGCCTCCATTTCTCCAAAATCAACTAAATCTCGAATAAATGTGTTGTTCCAGGTAGGGTTCTTACTCCTAAGTATCTTGACCCCTCTCCTCAACCACCCCTTAAGGATATTGAACTTACCCCATTCGGATCTCGAACAAAGAAATAATATTTTTTTCAACCTTAGCCATGTGAAGAAGAGGGGGTCGCTAAAATTTTTCGATGAGGGTGGGTAGTAAAGTAATAAAAGCCCAACTCCTCAGTGCTACCCGACTTTCAAGACATCAGGAGGTAGAAAATGTTACTAAAATTTACAAAAGAGGAAGGATGCTCATGTATCAATATATAAGGACAATATATTTACAAAAGAGGGAGGTAGCTGGTTGTATAGCAAACAAAAGATGCTCATGTATCAATATAAGGACAACAAAACTATAAAGCATTGAGAAATAATTTGGGAGTACTTGAGTAATGTGGACCTGAAGGCCAATGAGCAAGTTGACTATAGGTTATGCTATCAGGAATCTAAGCCCACACTTAAAGGTATCTTCAAAGATAGCTATAAAACTAACCAAAGATCGATACATTCTATAATTAGGCCCAGGAATGATTAAATCGAACTTCAGTGGGATATGGTATAAATGCTTAATCAGCTCAAGATCTCTACCTTTGATCTCAAATATAATGTCACTATAATGATAGATAGTAAACAATCTACCTTGAGACACCGAAGGTCAACTTGCCTTCCCAAATGACCTAACCCCACTTCCCATATCAACCCTTGTATCACTCGAGCTACTAGAAGAACTGAAACTACTACTGGAAGACTTGCTAGTCCTACTTATTGAGTTGCCTACCCTTTCAGTCGGATATACATCTGACCAGGTCTCCTCAAAATCACTCTCTCTACTACTACCCTCGTCAAAAACCATAAGCATCTTTTGTATTAACAATTGATTGAAAATAAGACATATTAAACTATACAAGGTCAAAAGGAACTTACATAGCTTATAAGAAAAGCAAACTCATAATTCTTGGTTACAAGCAATAAAATATTGCAAAGCTTGACCCCTCAAATTGCTATAAAAGTGAAAAATTGGAAATTTTCACCCCCTATTTATTGCCTCCATCCGAGGGGTAAGTTAACCGACTAAAACAACTAGTTACCAGCTATTTATTACATAACTACCAATTAAGGAGTTTTGCTGCCTAATGTAATTGCCACAATTAATATGCTAAAACCCTGGTAGAGATTTGAAATTCAAAAGAAAATAAATGCACTAAACCCTTGGTCAAATGTAATTTAGTTTTCCAAGTCAGTTACTCTTCATTTCTTTTCGTCGAATAGCTTGATCAGGACTTGAGAATGGGGGGACTCATGATATGAGATATTCTAACAGGCCTAACCCACTAATAGTTGACCAAGTTGTTGGACCCAACCCACCAATAGTCAACCAAGTGATCAACTAATCCTAAATCCTCATTGGGCCATTTCACCAGCTCATCACACCAACATTTTTTCAGTCAACCTAAATGTGGTTGATCAATTCTAGAATGATCATCAGCTAGAGGCCTTCGAACCTAAGATAGTCCTATTATCTCGACTAGAGTGTGGCAAGATGACTTGCAAAATAGGAAACATCTCGACCTTACGAGGTCTAGATGAGAAACATAGAGCAGTCCCATGCCACCAATCATAATTGCATTAAATGCACCATAACCACCACTTTGCCGCATTAATTACGCCAACAGGCGACGTTACTCCACATTTATGGTGCATGCCTTTATTGTACCATCATTCTACCTCCGCATTAAATGCAGAGAGCTCCTCTATGTCCTAAAGAGTAGGAGAAGGCGCCACATATAGAAGTATACAGAAGGAAGAAGATTTAAGGTCCTCAAATAAAGACAAAAGCCCTCCTTACACAAGCAAGGGCATTATGAACATCTTAACCTCTCAAGAGAGGCTATAAATACCCCATTACAACCCTTCAGTAAGATATGTTCATTACAACTTAAGCCCTCACTCTTTCACTCTCTTTTCTGGTCGATTAGATACTGACTCGAGTGTCGGAGTGCCTTTGACAAGGGTACCATAGCAAGCTTGACATTTCTTATTGGTTGCAAAACTTGACCTGACTCCACCTAAACACTCTCCCTGACTCTTATTCTGGTAGATTATATCGGGCCAGAACCCAGTACACTGACGAACAGATCCAACCATCATCACAAGGTTTTATTTCTTAAATTTATTTTTCTTCTTTTGAAACAAGTTTTTCAAAATTAAAACTAATAAAATCTATTAATGTCTCAAGGAAGATATGCTATCAATTGAAAAGAATGTTAGATAAAATTAATTATAAAGATATAATATAAAATTTTGCATCTCAAAAAGCTAGTGAATAAAATTTAAATAATAATATTTTATATGAGAAGTTTTTCTATAAAATACAAAATGAATAATAAAAAGACACATGTATTGGAAAATTAATTTTTTTATTTTATATTAAATGCCTCATTTTTATGTTTCATCTTAAGCCTCCAATTTTATTCAGACGGTCCATTTATTTTAGAAACTTCAAGACAGCTTTGAAGGGTACGTAGTTTTTTTGGCTGCTCTTTTATTGGCTTCGGATCGCTTTTATTAATGCAAGATGCCATATAGAAGAGAAAAAAAAAATTGCCTCCAAATCTGTATTGAAGTTTCTAATCTGTGGAAGGACAGATGGGAGCCTTAGTTAGTTATGCTTCGTTCCAAAGATGTGGAGATATGGAAATTCAGGGCTGGTTTTCTTATGTTGTCAAAAGTCATATGCATGTCTTTTAGCTCTATTTTTTGAATAATTTTTTGTAAATTGTAATGGTGATTTCGTGCTTGTTTGGATTCTTTAAATCCTTTAGGTTCTTTGTGTTTAAAATTTCTGAGTTATTCAAACTCTTCACTAAGCGTCGCTACTGATATTAATGTGGTCAACGATGTCTCTTGGTCACATTAATTTAAACAGACTTCACTAGTTTAATTGTAGGATTTTTTTTTTTTT
>JACGDI010000656.1:2071600-2116096 GCA_014898725.1 Jacaranda copaia
TTTTTTTTTTTTTGTAAATTTGTGATTAGGGCTTCCTTTAAGGATTGGGCTTCACCATTTTTGTTTAAGGTGATTTACTTTGTCACCTTGACCATGTAACCTGCATCGCATCATACAAGACATGTTAGTAAGGTTTCATCATGATAAATAAAGGAAAAAAAATTATAATTCTTATGACCTAAATTTTATTAGTCCAAGTTTTTTCCGAGCTTAAATTAAATCAAGGAAAACTACCAGCAATTCCTTAAAAATTTAAATTTTATATCTAAAAGACTCATAAAACTATTTTTCAATCTAAAAACCCACACGATTTTTTTTTCCAAAAAGCCTAACCATATTAACTTTTACCCTATCCTTGGATTAGATTCTGTTGATTATCTCACATTAAGAAATTTTTATTTATTAATATTTAGTTTCAAAACTTATTTTTTAAAATTATGTACACTTATTTTTAGTAAAATTTTTAGAAAAACTATTATAAGTTTCAGAAACTTTAATCTTTTTGTTTAGTTCGTTTGATCTTAAATATTAAATTCTCTCTGCTATATAGTATCATATGTAGTAAAGTTGTGATTGACCACAATCAAGCAATTTTTACTAAATTCTAAGTTGTTAGAAACTTAAGTTTTTGGCTACTAATGTGTACAAGTCAAGAAGAAATTAAATCTAAAGTTGTGATATTGCCTCTCTCTTATTCCTTAATTAGGGCCCCTTTTATATATATATACATACATACAAATTGTTGAGGATATTTTTGTCACACTGGGTATCTCGACCTGAGAGATAGTCTGTATAGATGGTGTGGGGTAGAACCTGCAATTATGGAACAAATGTTAGGCTAGCCGAGAGGGTCCTTGGCTAAGATCCTCTAATGGTTAAGTCAATCACTCAACCTTGAATAAAATTGAGCAGAGTAACAATTATATGAGAGTGTTTTTTTCTCATTTTACCATGGGGCTTCATGCATTTATAGTGTTTGCTTGCTAGTAGAAGGACGGATTTAAACTTAGAAGGCTTCTTGCATAGTTTCCACGAATAGGGGCAATTTAGGTCATTTTGACCTGAGCTAATACCTTGCAACTATTGACCAGTTTAGTACTATTCAAGTGATTTAGCTGAATGGAAGAGGAGACCATATTGCCATTAATGTGGAGGTGACAACATTAATAGCGGAGGTAACACACTGTCATAACAATAAATATGGATAGAGAAGTGATTGATGTGTATTCAATGCGATAGAAGTGGCAATGAAGTTCACCACACATAGCCATTAAACACTCAATTTTGTAGATATGGTGGTTTCGGTTAAGAAGATTAACCTATTTTGGTTGACCAAACTCGAATATCCTTTGACCTCATGGTCAGACTAAGGCTTGATTCTATCTGGGCCCAGTAAACTTATTGGGCCTAGAGGCCATAATGGGCTGATCCCATATCACACACACACACACACACACACACATATGTTTCCTCATTGAGCTCCAAAAACCACCAAAACCTTTTGTACTACAAAGTTGGCAATTTCTAGTTTTATAAGCATAGGATTATCATGAGGTCTACGTAATTTTTCTAGATCTTTAGTTTGTCAAATGTAATGGGTCTGAACCTCTCCTAATGCCATTACCTAATGTCTCAACCTAACATTAAGAGTGTAAACGAGTCGAGCAAAATTCGAATATAATAAGCTTAAACTTGGCTTGTTGAATAAACGAAGGCTCACACGAGCCTTATCAAGTCTCCTCAAATTCGACTTGATAAATCTTGTCACAAATTAGCAAAAGAACTTGATTCGTATAAGTTAAACTTGTTTAGGTTTGGATTAATTCAAACTCGTTTAGGTTCAAAATAAAATTTATAACTGTAAACTTTTCAAAAAAAATTCTTATTTTCTTAAAAATAACAAACAAAATATTATTATTATTATTATTATTATTATTATTATTATTATTATTATTATTATTATTATTATCATTATTATTATTATCATTATTATTATCATTATTATGTTAGGTGCTGATGATTTCTTCACTCCTTAGTTTACCTCCAACACTCCATCTTCTATTTCTTTTAATTGTAAATAACTTAATTATTCCAATTTGTTTTAAGTTATATTTTCTAATTTTTCACGTACAAAACTATTCCTTTTTACTCTAACACCTCAATACTACATGTTTAACCCTCTTCAACTCATCTGAATTTCTCATTAAAAAAAAGAAAGAATTTTCTTTGATGTTATTGTTTAGAACATATTCAACTCTTTTGAATTTATAATGTTTAACAACTATTAAAATTATTTTTTTCGATTAATTTGAATTTCACCAGGAAAAATAAAATTTAAGTTAGAATTACAAATTCACATCCAATTTTTTTTAATTTTTTTTAATAAATATACATACAAGAAGAACGTTTTTTGTAGGACAACATGAAACATTAAATCATCAAAATCTATAAGGAAAAAAAAATATAAAAACTATTTTCAACAATCAAAAAGTCTTGCAGCATATGAGCAGAAGCCTAATAGAGTGACAAATAGAATTTGCCACATAAAGTCTGGACAAATTTCTCCAAGGAAATGTTCTTCTTTTTCTATTAAAACAAGCTAATAGTAGATATAAGATTTTTGTTCTTTTTTCTTTTTCTTTTTTTTTTTTGAGAAATGCTTAACAAGTATGAAGTTTAACTGATCAATAATAAAAATTGCCATATTCTAATAAGCTGCTAAAGATTCATCCAATCAAAACTAATATTCTAAATCATCCAAATATTAAAGTTAGACGGACATAACAAAATGCCACAATCATTGAAAGATGCAAGGGTCTACTGCAATTTCAATTTCATTAATAAAAGAAAAATGCAGCAAATGTCGTATATACTCTACAGTAGATTGATATAAATATAAATACTTCTAAAACTGCAATTATTATGGTCAATGATACTTGAACAAAGAGTGGGAACATCTTCTACATTATGGGCTTTAACAATTTTGATTATTTTTTTGAATTGTGCTAATTCTTCATTATCTTGATTATCCATGTTTACCATAATTTCTTAGAATTTACTAAGAGAAAAAGAGTTGAAGAAGATTAAACACGTAGTATTAAGGTCTTTGAGTGAAAATGAGTAGTTTTGTCCATGGAAAATTAGAAAATATAACATATAATAAATTGGGGTAATTAAGTCATTTGCATTTAAAGAAAATAAAAGATGGAGTGCCAGAAGTAAACCTTAGAGTGTAGAAATCACCCTTATTATTTACTTATCTTTATGTATCTTATTGTATATAACTATATATACGAAATATAAAAAAAATTAAGCTCGCAAGTTTTTTGAACCGAATATTATCAAACTCAACTTGACTCGACTCATTTAACTACAAGCCCGAACTATTCACAAATCATTTCCATCTCATTTACACCCTTATCCAACATTCGTGTCATGGCTTTTCGATCAATTACTTCAACCACCTCCTGATGGTCGGTCTTCCAACTATTGATAACCCCCACCCCAGATCTAGGGGGATCATCATCAAGAGTGCTTTTTTGAAGGATTTTTGTTAGCCTCCACCTCTACAATCATGCTCAAGAGTGATATACCAACCTACGCATGCTTGATCATATGTTCTGCAGGCTCTCTTGGAAGTACTAAAGTAAATGAATGGGGGTTGGTTTAACCATCACTTCGATGTTGAGATCTTGTACCTTAATTAACATCTCATTATGGAGGCTTTGAAAGATTCACCCGGCAGGCTGCATCTATATATCTAATGTGATCAATAGGTAGGTAATTCAGATCTCTCGCCTTTCTTTTTTCTTGCAAAATAGTAAAGGTGATAAGGGAGAATTATTAAAAAACTAAAATACCCTCATTCTTAGCCAAAATCATAAGATAACTCCAAGGTCGTGCAGGGGTTGGTAAAAGGCTAGGCCAATGATCCCACACCTCAAGGAAGAGAGATCAGTCCT
This sequence comes from Jacaranda copaia, assembly GCA_014898725.1. Taxonomy (NCBI): domain Eukaryota; kingdom Viridiplantae; phylum Streptophyta; class Magnoliopsida; order Lamiales; family Bignoniaceae; genus Jacaranda; species Jacaranda copaia. Next base: position 2,075,563 of record JACGDI010000656.1, read on the forward strand.
TCCTTACTTCACTGTAAGAAGGAAGACATTGAAAGCTACAAACCCTTTATACCACACAATGGGACTCGACTTAGTCTTAAACTAGCGAACTTGGACTTGGACTCATAGTGCGTGCTCTACGCAATAGAGAGGTCCGCATCTTTTTAAATAGGTCGACCCAACCACTCGACCCAAATTCATATTCTCGAAAAATCTTAGCCCTCAAAAGTGGCCACTTGTATGTTCAAAAAATTGAACACATGGACCCTACAGTATCAAACTAACTGAATCCTCCACTATAAATAGCCCATCATTTATTGCTATGAGAATCAATTAATAACATTAAACACCCACCTATACAATAAATCTTCCTATCCAACAACCTTTATACCCATACTTGATTCGATCATCTAATCTAAAAAATGTTCACCCGAACTCTTATCTTTGGTAAACCTTTCAACCATTGACAAATATACTGATTGTCATATTTTGCGACATCAAAAGGAATTAATTTCCAACATATATAGCTACTTAATTACGAGTAACCACTAACCACCATTCTTATAAGTAAAGATGTGTGCAATGCCTGAGCTCGCCTACATGGAGAATTTATGAATACTCTGTTTAGTTCATGGCATGTAACTGACAACAAGCTGCATTTTAATTGTGTTTGAAAGCTTTTAGATGCAGTGATACTGCTACTGCTACTGCTACTGCTACTGGAATGGAAGTATAAAAATTGGCCAACTTTAGAGTCGACTTGCGGATTGCCATATTGAGAAGGTAATAGTTGGCGCGTCAATTCGCATAAAGTACTCGAGGCAAGGATACCCAAAGGACAATAAAAACCAAGATTGTTATATATTATTCTTTAAGGAAAAATAAATGCATCTAATTTCAATCTTGTGTGTGAGAGTTGTGATTCTTTGTGAGATTCGATAATGTACTCTATAGTCATACTGTCTTGTCTTTCATATGAGAGTCCAGCTATCAGAAAGTTATTGGTTTTGTGTACTTTTTACTAATATCTTTTAATAATAGGTGAAGTGTAGGTTTAAAATTTTAAATTTATAATTCAAGTAGTGTACGTAGACTCCAAACCACCATAAACCGATTGAGTCATTATTTCTGCTTTCTTATTAAATTGATTTTCTTTGAATCTTTCAATATTTGATTTGAACAAAAATTCATAAGAATTTTGAATTAACTATCTTGGGGTCTCAATTCCCGCCCTCCCCCGCCATGCCCCAAGAACCTATTTTTTGTCATTTATCGTTAAACCTACTCTTTACATGATCCCCATTTTTATAGGATAAAAAAGGCAAAATTCTAAGATAATTACAATTTTCAATGTAATTAGACACATAAATATCCACACACGCAAAGTCCAACATATATAAATTTTTATTTTTATTTTCTCAAAGGAAACCAAGAACTTTCTAAAATTGGCACCAACTCATATGTAATTCTTGAATAACTACATCCACCTTGAAATAGTTGTGTGGTTTTTGGTTAGTGACATAAATTTTATATATAAAATGTAAAATTAGAAGTTGAAATTTAAAAAATTTTGGCTGTACATGTGTGAAGAAGAAAAAAACACCCCAACTTAAAAAACACATATAACATAATTATAATAAAATTGTAGTGATCGGTTGGACTTTTGATTAATTAATATTTTTTATTTGGATTGGCCTCCGCCTTTCTTTAATATACAACCACCCCCACGTTACTACGCGTCTTAAGGTCAAGGAGCCTAAAATGATACAACGTGACGTTATTACGCGTCCGAAGGGGCCCCACATCACAACGCGTCCTGTTAAAAGCAGCTGTGGGCCGCTTCGGGTGACGGAGGACAGATTTGACGGAAAGAGACATCAATAGAGTAACAAAATTTGTGGCCTGCGGCCTGCAAAAAAATGAGCGTTGGGTGTTGACCCATTAGTTTGATGTTCATCAATAATTTAATGCCCAATTGGCACACGCCATCTTACCTAGATAGATAATTTTTTCATTTAAGCAAGATTTTAGGTGACGCTGTTTTTTTCGATATCTCTTGGCTGTCACTTTCTTTATTTCTGGCATAATCAGTTGTTCTCTATGGATATTTATATAATTTTTATTTTTTTTAAAATAATAATTTTATTAATATCTAATATTTATTTTAATAAATTCATCAATAACCAATATATATATATATATATATATATTTATGATGACAGTGAGACTATTATTATGTTCACATAAGTGAAATAAATATTCATACGTCCATCGAAATATAAATTCAAGATCCTATATTTATAAAATTTTGAAAACTCAATCTTGATCGCCATATTAAAATCACATAACATTACACCACTCATTCACCAAAATCTTGACAATAGGGATGTTTATAACACAACTTAACTAGCATCAATATAATTTGCTAATTAGCTAATGTGTTTGAGGTTTGGATTTGAATTATAAAAACCTGTTCACGTATTTGCGTATGTAAATATATATTTTAAAAAAAAACCCTTTATCATAAATATTTGGGTTGCACAAAATCATTAAAGAAAATATAGTATATAAAATCTAAAAGAATATTGATATTTAAAAATTTATTTATCATTTGCATTCGTATCCATTTACACGAAATATTATCAGCATCCATTCAAAACAGATATATTCATATTTAATTATTAAGTATTCGATTGTAAATAAATATAAGTATGATAAATGCGTAATCATTCATTTAATATACATATTCATTGGATATATCTATTTAAATATTTGATTTTTCATAATATAACTATATTCATTATTCGTATCTGATTAATAATATTTAAAAAACTTACCATACACAATATGCTCTAATTTCTCATGTATTTTAAATATAATAAATTATGTTTAAAAATTATCATATACAATATATTATTTATATTTTTCAATAAAAATTTCATAACTTGTATGTATTTATATGTATAAATTGTAATTGAAGAATGAAAAGAAAAAAATAATAAACTTAAAATTTTATAGTAATACACAACAAGAAAATATGCCTTTTGTTACAGTATTTTATTCTTCACTAAAATAATGTAGTAAAATTAAAAATGCTATAGTAAAAAAATGATTATTTGCTTGGATTTTTTTGTTGTAATGCAAAATTTCAAAGGTGTGGTAAAAATCATATTAAAAACTACACTCCACCTTATCATAGTAAAAAATATATCTATATATTTACTACAATTTTTACATGAGTTGAATAGTATATTATATTTTACCATAATTTTACATAGCTCATGACAAAAGTTGATGAATTGACCATACTTTTTCATTGGTGAAGTAAAAATAATGAAACTTGTAAAAATTTAGCAACAAAGATTAAGATCATAAATTAAAATTCTTTCACAAAAAAAAAGGTAAAATATATTGAAAGTAAAGTTTATTCAATAATATTTAAGGTAAAATAAAAAATTACTTCCAATTTGTGTTATTAAAAATTATTTAATTAGCTAATTTAATTCTAAATCAGCTAGTAAAACCCTTCAAAAATTCCTAACAACTCATGGTTGTAATTTAATAAAATTAGATGTGAAATGAAATACTTCCTCCAATTTTTAATATTAAAAAAATTAATTAATTAAATATATTAAATTTAGATAATTAGCAATAAAATGGTGATTAGCCTAGTAGTATCACTTTCATAGACATAAGTGTAAGGTTAAGAGTTTGATTCCTAACGAAGTCCTAATGTGCATAAAAAAAAAAGAAGTCAATATTATGTAAAATTCTTGAAAACCCCCAAATTAATTTGTTTTTACTACATTTGATTGTCACGAGAAATAATTTAAATATTTACTATGTTTTAAATGTGGCAATTAATCACTATATATTACACTTTTTTAGTGGTAGTGAAAGATAATTGTGTATTTAATAACTTTTCACCACACATTAAATTTGTAGTAATTGAGATAATTTCATAGCAAAAGTCAATTATCATAATTTAAAAAGTGTAGCTAAGTTTTTGCCTCGCTTGCAGCCACCGACGGCTAGACTAGTGTAGTACAAGCATAGTTAATTAATTTTTACTACACTTAATTACTATTTACTGTACATATTTAACCAAAGTAAAAGTATATTTTTTATAGTGATATTGAGAAAAAATTGAATAATGAAATTAATCAACGCCTTATTATTGGTTGATTTTATAATAATATATTTAGATCTCATTATTAATATTAATTGAATTTAATAATCAATTACAAAATTAAGTATTAATCAGATCTTGGATATCATTGCATAGATATCCATCGAGACGTACGTATTCGTATCTAAATATTCAAAAATTAATCAAGTATGAATATAAAAATAATATATTTAATTTATTTAATATTCATTTCTAGTAGCATATATTATGGAGCATTTATTACATCTAGATTATAAAATAAAACTATAAGGGGCATTGCAATTGTGGCCCATCTTAAAGCAAATATTGTTGAAAAATTCTCTACATGCATCTACTGTAAATTCGTTGGCAAAAGAAGTGGATGCGCATCCCTATTTAGTATATATCCTATTACATTTTTTTTATACAAAAATACTGTAAGTAAATAATGCATCGACGCATTGCTGAAGCATCAAGCAAAACTCTTGGTGAAAATGTGCAATATTAATAATTACAAAAAGATAATGTAATCAAAATATAATAAATTATAGTAGGAAACGCAAGAACCACAGTACCTAAGCTAATGAAAGGAGGCTATTTAATACAAAAGTAAAATGATGCAAGCTAGCACGGAAAAATGAAAAAAATTAAAGATAAAAAAAAAATATAAAACTAGTTCCTAAAGAATTGTATTCATATATTTCCTCACATGCTAACATTAATTATCGAAACCATGATAACATAATAAAATAAAGCAGTTACAGCACCACCAATTTGATAATTATAAGGTACAAAGAATTTGTGATAAATGAAAAAAAAAGGCAATTTTTAGTATAACGAATGAGACAAAAAATAAAATGACTTTAATCAATGAACAAATTTTAAAAGCTGAAATAAATCGAAATTCAAAGAAAAAAGTAAGTAATGCATTAGAAGGAAATTTTGGTTACTAAAGAAATCATTGTGCTCACTAACACTGTGGTAATAGGACAAAAAGGGGATGGAGATGAAAAATAAAGTCTAAAATTGTGCCAAATCCGAAAAAAAAAGAAAGAAAGTGCAAATGTCAAAAAGCGTCAAAAATAAAATTAATTGATGCAGGGAGAGGGAGAGGGAGAGGGAGAGGGTTATACTTACACGACGAATTTGAATCTTACAAAGTTAATATGGTCATTAAGCCTATTTACGTATTGTAAACATAGAAAAAACAAAAAAGACAATCATATCAACTGATAAATGGCTAGATCTCATTGGTTGGGATCCATTCGGTTGGTAAAACCTTACCAGACCGTAGAAAGCCACCAAAACAACTATGAAAGGGAGTTTGGTTTCATTTTCGTCACCCCTTTTCATTTCCATATTATAAAGTGAAAAAAAGAAAACAATCACTTTCTCACCATTTTCACTCAAAATATTCATATTTTTAGTTTTAAATTCTTTTTAAACCTATCATATTAGTATATTATCATATCAATCAAATTCAAATATGATTTGATATAAAATACTCACTATCATTTTAAAATTAATAAAGTATATATTAAATTTTTTTATAAAAAAATATAAATAAATTATCTTTTCAATCATATACCTACTCTAATTGTTACTTTCTACTGGATCATCCAAACATATTTTTATTTCAAAACTATAACTACCTTTCCAATTTTTAAAAATTGTTGAAAATTAAAAATAGCTCTAGAAATAAGACCAAACAACCAGTTAAGTGTCATTGATTCGAGTTTCAATCAAAACTAAAAACAAAGAATAAAAATCTTATAAATAAAATGATGTTAAATAACTTGCAAACATTTTCCTTTATTTGCACATGCATTGATGTACGTACATTGAGAGTTAGTTAAAGTTCAAATCTCAAATATCATACATACAAATATCAAGAAGATACTTTTAAATTGATTCACCATTCAATAAATAACCTACAAACATGGATTATTAAAGATCAATGTTAATATAAAAAATATATTACCATTTAATTATTTTCTCACAACCCCTAACTAATTGACCAAAAATGATTAATGAATATATAATCATAAAGAAAGAAGATAATAGAACAATTATCGTACCATCAATTTAAAAATTACGCTATTAGTACACAAACTTTATAATAAATGAATAAAATGGAACAATTTTAGTAGTTATTAATTGAACAAAAAATTCTAATATTTTCTCTAAAGGCTAAAATATATTAATAAATTAAAAAACATGCAATATATTACAAGGGAGCGTCTTATTACTAAAAAAGGAAAAACGATTGTGTCCACTATTGTCCAAGGAAATAAAACAAACAGATTGAGCCAAAAAAAATTAAAGATACTACAACAAATAAAGTAATACTTATTCAAAATATAATTGTTGATACCTGAAAGAAAGAACAACCCTGCTGCATCACAATAATTTGTTTTCCAAATAACTCAAAACCCCAAAAAGGAAAAATGGAAAAGAAAAATCTCTGCTCGATGGTTTTCCATTAATATATCATTTAGATTAAAGTTGATAGTATTGTATAAATTAGAAAGAAAAGTAAGGGGGAAAAAAAGGAAAATAATAGAGTTTTCTCATTAATTAAGTTTCCTATATGCTAAATCTTTGAAACTTGTATTTCCAAATTAATAGAAATCTTTTTGAACTTAAATTGATTGAAATAACAAATCAGTGAAAATTTTTCTTCCTAATTAAAAACACACAAAATCATCAGTAATTTGTATTTAGAATAGACAGACAAGTAATATTGTTCAATTTTAGATTTGAATATTATTTTAATAAGTTATATTTAAATCTGAATAAAGTTGTTACTCAGTTAAATAAAAATTAGATTATTAGATAATGAATAAACATTCAGCAACCAATGAATATTTTAATTTAAATAAGAAATTAAAATTTAAAAATCTAATTTAATTCAAATATATAATTATAATCAAATACCCCTTGTACTGTATAGTCTAATGCAATAGTGATGAGTGTGAAAGTTGAGTTTTACTAGATTGGGCTAGAATTTAGGGTAAATCAACATGTTTGGTTGAGTGGTCCAACTCCAAAAAGACATAGGTTGAGATCTACAATAACGAGCAAATGTCAAGCTAACCGAGATGCCCTCGGCTATGGCACTTCTATGCTTAAGTCAGTATAAGAAAGACTAGATAATATGAGTAGTAGAGTGAGGGTTTTTAGTGAAGAATGACATACCTTGGGAGAGGCTAGCGATAGAGAATTTATAGCCTTTTCCAAGCATGTGATATGTCAAAAATGCCCTTAATACACTTGAAGGGCTTTTGTTCTTGTGTGCGGAGTTTTAGGTCACTCCGATTTTTGTACTATTCCAGGTGGCTTCATCTTCAGCTTTTAGGGACTAAATAGTACAATGGTGGTGCACCTCCTGTCAACGGCGGTAGTAAAGGGGATACTAGGGTGGCATACGTTATTAATACAGAGGTATGCCGACTATCAAGATATTAAATGAGGTAGTGAAGGGATCCTATAGCGAGTTAATCTTTCTAGTCGATAAGAGAATCTACCTTAGAGTAAGTTGCGGTTGCACTAACTTAGCTCTCGTCGAGATTGTTGACCAACTGAGTTCGACCTCCGTCCATCGCACTCTGATTGGGCAAGACCAGCACTGCATAGTGAAAGGTCGACAACACAATTAGGCCTAAGAGATGAAATGGGTCTGGCCAAATACTTCACATGTAATTATTAGGTTAATACCGTTGGGCTGGGCCTGTTGGGCCTTCCTATATCATGAGTCCCCCCTTCCAAATTCTGATCAAGAGAATTGATAAGAAGGATTGGGAAGTAAGGTTATGAAGTAGGGAGGTGTAATCGATAAAGGTTTTGCGTAATTGACCAAGGTTTAGTGCATTTAATATGTCTGTTACGTTTAGGCACAAAAAGCACCAAACAAGAGCTGTACCATTATTACAGCTATTTGGGTTTTCGCGCCCAGGTGCCTATAAATAGGCATAGTTAAAATGCTTATTTTTCACTTTCACTGCTTTACATCTGGTTGAGTTAGACATTTACAACACTTTCTATCCTCTTTTCTATGCTTTAGAGTTCATCGAGATCTTATAAATTTTTCTCCTAGCTTATTTCGAGCATAATATTTTCTTAAATATATTGGGTGTGTACGATAATATGGGTAGCAAAGAAAGCAATAGTAAGGTAACTAGATTAGATTGAACTCTACCTCGAGGAAAAGGTGGTAATGATAGCGGGTCGAGTAGTTCTTTGAGCAATAGCTCGACCTCCAGTAGTTCGAGTTATGAACGCGATGCTTCTGGAGGAGATGTTGGCCTAAGTTAGGTGCCAATGTCCCATGGTTGACTTTTTACCCCTAACCATTATAGTAAAATAGGGTCAAAAATTACTGCTGTTGACCTTGCGCGCATTAGGGAGCACTATCACATCTCTGTCGAGTATGAGTTAATAGTCCCCGATCTCTAAGATGGGATGCACCGATCTCCCAAGGGTGCATTACTGTGTTCGAGGAATCCTTTAGGTGTGGCATTAGGTTCTCTCTTGCTCAAGCAATAGTTGACCAGCTAATATGTCTAGAGGTTCATATAACTTGGCTATTACCAAATTATTTCTTGACTATATACAGTTTTGTTGTCCCTATGCATATATTCGACTAGCCAGCCACTTTAGCCAACTTCTTTAATCTTTTTCATCTTTTGATGTCCCAAAAGTTAGGTAGCACCAATGAGTTACGCTTCTATCACCTCACTACTCGGCCTCGTTGAAATTTTTTTGTCACACCGGCTTCCTCCTACAACCAGGAGTAGAAAAAGCACTTTTTGTATGTTCAAGGGCTTAAGGGTTCAATATTCCAAAAGGATGGAAGATAGGTCACATTGAAATGCCATGTAATTTAACTCCAACTTGGTATAATACTTTCATTCGAGATTTAGGTGAGTTTGGCCAAATGAAGGCCTCGGTGTTCATCAAAGAGAGAAGTTTAGTGTGGGCAGGCTTGTCGCCAGCCCAATTGTGCTTACCAGCGGATGATTGATTGGGTAGAAAGAACTGTTGATTTTGGAATTTGTTTATTCTTTGTGTTCAATTTTAATCATTTATTTTTCTATTGCTTGCTGTGTTGGTAGATCATGAAGAGACCATGAACCATGTAAGGCAAGAAGCTTTTGTCCGAGCACAGAAGAATGAAGAGTACTGCCAGGCTATGGTAGCTTAATGAGAGGCTGCTCTGGTTGTGGCTCTATCGCCCCAACCCCCGCAACCTTCTCCAAATGCTTCATCCGCTTGACCTGTGGTGACAATGGCAGCAACTCCACTGGTCAAGGTAAAAGGTAAATGATTAAGCAGGGAGGTCCTACTTCAAAGAAGGCTATGATTAAGAAGGGCAAGGGAAAAGCCACAGTGCCAAGTCAATCTTCGAGTTACAATTTGTTCGAGTGGCGCGGGATGGTGTGCTATTCTAACTACCAAAGCTACCATCTCCTCAATTCAGGATGGAGCCAACCATGGCCGTGCACAATTCACTTTCGATGGTGTCGAGGGGTCAACTGGGGTTGCCCTATTAAAGGTAATGATGGCCAACCTTTTTGCATCTGACCAGAGAAAGTTCATGGATCTAAGCTAGGATACTGTGCTAAGAGCTTTAGCATACCACACAAATATGGTAAGTGTATGGTCGATTCACATATTTCGTCGAATGTCATTTGCTAGTTGAGCACATTTTACTCATGTAAAATTTTTATCTTTTAGGTGAGCCAGTTAGGCTATCATTTCTACAAAAGGTAGAAGCTGGCTTTGGCCAACTACAAGCAGCTACAAGAAGGGAAAGATATAGAGACGCTGAAGGTATAGCTCGAGTTTTCTCAAGCTAGGGTCGAGCAGCTAACAAAGGAGGTTGAGGACCTCTATAACCAACTTCTAACAAAGGATAACCAGCTGGTGCTTGCCATCACAAAAAAGAGCAAGGTGGATGAGCTGCTACACCAAGCTAGACTAGACACACAACACGACTATGACTCTGGTTAGATGATAGGGTACAATTCAACTCTTTAGGATGCTCAAAAAGAATTTTATAGAAAGTTTCCACTCATGCGATAGGAGACCGTGCAATAATTTATGCTTTGCTTAGCATTTCAAGACGTGAGCATTATCTTCTTGTTGGATGACATTAAGAGCATTTTCGACAAAGTAATGAAATAATTAGAGTTTTTAGGCTATACTTTTTAACCAGAGGATAAAGATCACATCAACCTTATTTTGGACAAATAGCTGTGGATGTACCCTGAGCCTAATGAGACGGTTGCTGAAGAGAGAGTTGCAAGGAATGTTACAGTCAAGCCCCCGACTGAGGTGCAGAGGAAAAAAGTTGAAATGGCAAAGAAGCTGGCCGCGGTGGCAAAGGAGTTTGATTTTACCAATGACTTTGTCTTCAAGATTCGTGACAACATGATCAACGCCACCCAATTTCTACCATCCCGCCAAAGTAATTTTTTGGTCAACGAGGCGGGATTGTCCCGACTAGCTCCAAATGTTATCCCCCTTGCTATTGCTAGGCCCGAGCAAGAGGCAGGTAGCCCAGTGGTGGTTCCAATCCCCTAGAGCAACAAGCTCGATTTGGCCAAAGAAGAGGGTGCTTGGGGTGCTCGTACTGAAGGCATGGGATTGAGCAACCGCTGAAGTTTTATTACATATATTTACTCACCCTACGAGGTACTGCTTTGTAATTTTCTTTTCTTTTTGTAAATCAACTTTGAAATTAAATTTTTGAATTTAATGAGAATTGGTTCTTACTCTTCGATGTGGTTCATTGTTTACTTTATTTTAGCACTTTTGTTCTTGTTGAATGTGGATCGTTGATAAACAACAATTTGATCACAAATAAAATAACTCTAATAACAAAAAGCATGGTTGATTTGAATCGATGAATGCAAACATAATGAAATTGATCTAAGATATCGGTCAACTAGGGAGTTTATTTAGGCTATTAATGTTGTACTGAATAAGTACTTTTGTCGAAATGATCATATTAAGTTAATACTTATCTCCAACTATGGGGTCAAATTGTTACTTTGCTGATAATGAACAAGGACTTGCAATTCACTTTAGTGTGTGATTGATTTAGACTGTGCTGATCGCAAGCATAGTGATTAATGACATTATCATGATGTTTTCACAAGGTTCTGCTCAATTATGTGGTCGATGCCTCAATTGAGCCTATTAGCTTAAAATGCTAAATAGTTTTTACTCATTTTTTTTGGCTTTGGTGTTAACTACAAACTTTAATTTGGCTCAGGCTGAGAAGCCTCAATTCGGTGTCTTGAAGGCATTATTTATGTTGACTGTGGGGTTGACTGTCAATGTTAGGCTGAGAAGCCTTTATTTGATGACTTGAAGCCATTGTTTGGGTCGACTACAGGGTCAATCGTAAACTTTGGGCTAAAAAGCCTCAATTTGATGGCTTGAAGCTATTGTTTAGGTTTACTACAGGGGTTGACAGTAAACATCAAATTAGATCTGGCTAAAAAATTTTAATTTAGTGGCTTGAAATCGTATTTTGGTCTACTACAAGGTCAATTGTAAGTGTTTGACTCATGCTTTTGAATTATTAGGGGGTTGTTGTAGTATTAAAAAGGAATAATGGCAGGATTGCTAAAAACCTCATTTATATTAGATATTATAATGGTGGTTACAAAGCTTTTCATACATAAAATTTCTTCAAGTTTATGGCATTCCAAGGTCGCGAGAGCTCATTGTCGTTGATGTCTGCTAGTTGATATGTATTGTGCTTTGATAACTTAATGACAATATAGGGACCATCCCATTTTGGATTGAGCTTGCCAACGTTTTTAGACACCTCTACTTTCTTGAGAACAAGGTCTCCAACCTTGAAGTTGTGCAATCAAATGCCTTTATTGTAATGTTCCATCATCTTTGATCTGTACCACCGCATGGTGTTGTAAGCTTCTTGTTGTAGCTTGTCGATGGTCTCCAAGTCAAGGTTCCTTTATGTTCCTGATTGGATTAAAATGGATCACGCGCGCTATGTGTTGTATCAATTCAAAGGGGATAAACTGGTTCAAAATTATAGACCAAGTTGTAAAGGTTATGACCTATGGCTATGTGAGAAGTGGTTTTGTATTCCCATAACACACCAGAGAGGTATTCTGCCCAACTCGATTTGATCCCTTTCTGATTGAATTAAAATAGATCACATGAGCTAAATGTTGTATCAATTCAGAGGGGATAACTGCTTTGAAACCATAGACCAAGCTATGAGGGCTATGACCTATGATTGTGCAAAAAGTGGTTCTATATGCCCATAACATTCCAAATAAAGCTCTTGATGGCCGTATCAGTTATTTTTGGGACTGCTTCGGCCTCAACCTACTTAGAAAAATACTCGACTACAATAATGATAAATTTTCTTTAGCTTGTTGTCTTTCACAAGGACCCAACTATGTTGATACCCCACTAGTTGAATGGCTATGTAACCTTGACATTTACCATCAATGAAGTAGGTTAGTGTGGTATGTTTGAGTGGACTTGGCAGGATGGGCACCTTTGAGCGAAGTTGATAGCATCTTTTAATAGTGTGGGCTAAAAATACCCATATCTGATAACCTTATGTGCCAAAGATCGTCCTCTAGAATAATTTCCACAAATGCATGCATGGATGTCTTGTAAGATCTCATAGGCTTGGTCTAGATCCAAGTACCTCAACAGTGATCATAAGATCGACCTCTTGTAAAGTTGATTGTGCTCATTGAGAGCAAATTTGGCTACTTGACCTCTGAGTCTGCATGCCTCATTTTTATCATGAAGAATTATGCCATAACTCAAGTAAAGGTTATTGCATCCTTCCAAGAAGGAACGGCTTTTTCAATATTCCCCACAAAATTCTGTTCGAGAGTGCCTATAGATGGTTTGCTTGTGACCAAAAATGTTATTGTTCTATCTTTTGTCCCTCTTGTTGAGCTGGAAAATTTGGACTGGGCGTCGGTGTGCTTATTCCCTGATTGGGGTACCTGGCTGAGGGTGAATTTTTTGAATAACTACTATAACCTCTTTACCTCAACCAAGTACTAGCTTATTGTGGAGTCTTTAGCCTCGAAGTTGCCCTCGGCTTGTTCTACGACAAGCTGGGAATCCATGATGGTCACCAACTGCTAAACCTCACAATTTGCTACCATTCTCATTCCCATGAGAAGAGCTTCATATTCAGCCTCGTTGTTGGTGATTGGGTAGTCAAGCTTGATTGCAAAGTCGTACTCCTTCGCTAATAAGGAACAGAGTGACACACCTATTCTTTCTCCAAAAGTGGTTGTCGACTCTTCAATGTGTAAATTCCACATGAGTGAGGTTTCATCTTCCTAATCGGGGAGGTCGACCCACTCAATAATGAAATCAACTAGAACCTGTGCTTTTATGGCAGTTCGAGGTTGAAAAGTGATATCAAATTCTACCAACTTGGTGGCCTACTTGATCAATCTTCCTGATGTGTTTGGCTTTGAAAACACCTATTTCAATGGCTAATTTATCAATACAATGATTGCATGGGATTGAAAGTACGGTTGCCATTTTCATGCTGCAGTGACCAAGATAAGTACGAATTTCTCAATTTCAAGGTAGTCGTGTTCTGGGCCTTGTAAAGCCTAACTGCAGTAATAGACAGGTCAATAATTGTTCCTCTTGATCACAATAAAAATTAAACTGATGGAGGCTATAGATATAGCTAAGTAGAGGTGAAGAACTTCTCTTAATTCTAATTTAGCGAGCATGGCTGGTCAAGACAAATATTGCTTTAGCTCAACCAAAGGTTGGTCACACTATTTTGTCCATTGGAAACCCAATTTCTTTTCATTTCTAAGGATTTTGAAGAAAGGTATGGTCTTGTTGGCTAATCAAGCGATAAACCTGCTAAGTGCTAAAATCTTTCTTACCAGACATTGCACATCTCAGACTATTTAGGGTGGGGTGATATCTAATACTGCCTGAATTTTCTATGGATTTGAATTTGATGCCCCTATAACTAACCATGTAACCCAAGAACTTACCTCATAAAACCCCAAAAGCGCATTTATTGGGGTTGAGCTTCATGCAAATTGCTCATAATATCGAGAATGTATATCAAGGTCAAATAGATGGTCTTTGGCTCTTTCTGTCTTGATGATCATATTGTCGATATAAACCTCCATAAACTTTCTAATTCTATTTTTGAACATAAAGTTGACTAGTTGCTGATAAGTTGTCTTTATGTTTTTAAGCCCAAAAGGATGAAAAAGGTTTTATCCCTATCTTCTGGTGCCATGAATATTTGATAATAACTTTGAAAACCATCCATTATACTCAATAATTCACATCTAGCAATAGAATCAACTAGTAAATCTATACAAGGTAGAGGGTAAGGATCTTTAGGACAAGTTGTATTCAAATTAGTGAAATCGTTACACATACACTATTTTTCCTCATTCTTGGGGATGAGTACAACATTACAAAGCCAAGAGAGACATTGGATTTCTACAGTATATCCTGCATCTAAAAGTTTGTTGACCACTTTTTCGATGATCTGACACCTCTCTGTGTTGAAAATCCTCATTTTCTGCTTGACTAGCTTATATGAGGGGTTCACATTGAGACAGTGGACAATAATGCTAGGGTTGATTCCCTGGAGATTAGATGCTTTCCAGGTAAATACGTTAATATTTTTACATAGGAAATCAACCATAAGACACTCTATGTGGTGGCCTATATCACTTCAGATCCTGGTGGTCTTGTCAGGGTTCTTGGGCTTCAGCTTAATTGTTTTGAATTCCCCGATGGGCTCAACCCTAGTTTCTTTCAATTTTTTTTTGCTTGTTTGTCCTTTCTTGGGTCCACTACAAGGGTATCCCCTGAGGTATTCAGTTATGGTCGAGTCTTGTGCTCACTAGACTTGGCCTAAGTAGTGTAATAATGCCATACCTCTCTGATGTTACATAGGAGCTCATTTGTGCCAACTAGGGTTAGAAATTTAGCCTTCACGTGAAATATCAAGACGATTGCTCAGAAGTTATTCAGAGCTGGTCGCCCATTGATGACATTGTAGGTAAATGGGGAGTCAATGACCAAATAGTTAATTATGAGGGTTCTTTTGCAGAAAGGCTTCCCCAAATGATGTAGACAAGTTGATAGAGCCCTTCGAGATGATTTCTTACCCCTTGAAGCTGACCAGGGGTGTGAGAATGAGCTCAAATTTTAGCTGCCTCAAATTCATCCTCTTAAAGATTGATAAGAATATTATGTTAGCGGAACTACCCTTGTCAATCAGGACCTTCTTTACTTCAAAGAAATTGGTTTTATGATCGACCATCTTGTTTTTGAGGTGGGCAAGGTCAGCATCAGTGAAAGAAATAGGCTCTGCATTTTGATTAGAGTGGACTTGGTTGATTTGAGTCTTCTTTGAATCTGTCTCTTAGCGGACTTGGAGTCTTCCCAAATGAGACCTCATGTGATCATGTCAATAACTCCTTGAATGCATAGGTAGGGGTCTTGGCAAGCTTTTTCTTTCTATCTTCTCTCCTCGGGTTGATCGATCTTTCTTTACGAAGAGTTTGGTTAATCTTACCCATTTTTGGTTGAGCACTTTCAGCTACATACTTCTTGAGATGGCCTTGTCAAATCAACCTCTCGATTTCATCATGAAAATTGAAGCAGTCTTCAGTATCATGGTCTCTTTGCTTATGAAAATAGCAGTTCGTTTTTGACTTCTTCATGGCCATAGTTTCAGTCAGCTTCCTAGATTTTTTTCAAAAGGTTATCGTGTTGAATTGTGAATAGTACCTCTTTCCTTAGGAGATTAAGTGGGGTATAATTGGGAAGTATTTGATGGGAGATCGACGACCCTCTCTTTGCTATCGATCATCTCTCTCCTTATTCTTTTTCTTATCGACCTCAAGATTGCCAAATTTAAGTTGAGTCAAATTTGGTCATTGACTGGGATCATTCACGTACCAAGGTATTGACACATTTCTTGTGTCTGTGTCCTAAGAAAAGTACATCGTTCAAAAACTCAATTATCGGGTTGTCAATCTTTAGTACTTCCATGTTGAATCTAGTAAAGAAATCATGAAAGGACTCCTCCTTATTCTATTTCACTGTATGGAGATGGGTGTGAGAGAGTTTCGCCTTCCTTCAACTAGTGAATTAATGTAGGAATTTGCCACACAACTAGTCATATGAATAAATCAACACTAGCTCAATCTTATTGAACTAGTCAAGTGTGATGCCCTAAAATGGTGACCAGTATCTTTGCATGTATGTACTCATTATGGCTATGCAGTAGCATCATGTGTTTAAACTGCATTAGATGTTCATTGGGGTCTAATGAGCCATTATACCACAAGAGTTTAGTTAGGACTTTGGCATCAACAGTGATGCACTCATCAATTATTTCCTAGACAAACAGTTCCTTTCTCGATGGAACCTTTGTGGCCCTTTTGAGTGAATATTGCTCTCAAATTTTTTCCTTAAAATCTCTTCCAAATGCCTGTTCAACTATTTCACCTGGTGGGATACTTTCCCCATTCTTCCTGATCTGCTTAGTACAGATTTTGATTTGCTTGGGGCCTAGAGCGCTCGGCCATATTGCACTGCTAGGCTCAAATGGGCCAAGTACAATGATCAATAGAATCTGCAACCTTCTCCTACGGGGATAGTCGAACCTCTTCTCTAGGGAAACGCCAAAGATTGACTTTGTGTCTCACTGATGGTCGCCTAGATTCTGGTCAACCATGACTGTCTCTGGGTAATCTCTTCTCATGAGGCAGTAGTTACATAGTTACGTTGGCTGCTGGGGCTGGCAGGGCTATATACAAATTCAAGGCAGCAGATAGCTGACCAAAGATCTATTCGCTAATTAGTTGCATTAGCTGGGACACAGTCAAGGTGACCACCTGCTCTCGCGGGACACTAGGTCCTAGGGCATTTGACTCTTAAGGAGGTTGAGGAGGTGGAGATGCAATTCTCTTATTCTCCTCCCTCTCTAAAACAACTTGCCTAATGTTTACCATTTCTCAATCACAGTCTTAATGTTCCCACCAACAGTGCCAAATAATGAGGGTGAAAGTTGAGTTTTACTAGATTAGGCTAGAATTTAGGGTAAATCAATCTATCTGGTTGAGTGGTCCTACTCCAAAGAGACTTGGGCTGAGATCTATAATCATGAGCAAATGTCAAGCTAGTCGAGGTGCCCTCAGCTATGGTATTCCGACGCTCAAGTTAGTAGAAGAACAACTAGGTAATATAAGCAGTTGAGCGAGGACTTTTAGTAAAGAATTGCATACCTTGGGAAAGGCTGGCAATGTGGTATTTATAGCCTTTTCTAGGTGAGTAATATGCTAAGATGCCCGTAACATACCTGAAGGGCTTTTGTCCTTACGTGGGGAGCTTTAGGTCATCCCTCATTTCTATACTATTTTAGGTGGTGTCATCTCCAACTTTTAGGGACTAAATAATACATTGGTGGTACGCCTCTTATTAGGGGCAACAGTAGAGGCAGTACTACGATAGCATGTGCCATTAATGCAGAAGCATGCCGCTTGTCAGGACATTAAATACAACAATGAAAGGATCCTGCAGCAAGTCAACTTTCCTGGTCGACAAGAAAATTGACCTCAGAGCAAGCTATAGTTACACCAGCTCAGCTCTCGTCGAGACCGTCGACTAACTGAGTTTGAACTTCTTCCATCATACCCTAGTCGTGTGTGACCAGCACTGCATAGTGAGAGGTCGACTAGGTTGACGACATGACTGAGCCTGGGAGATGAAATGGTTGGGTCGATACCATTAGGCTTGGCCTGTTGGGCTATCCCATATCAAATAGTAACAATCAATGTTTTCAAACTAAACTAGACCGATGATTAGAGACCAATCCAATTTGATTTAAGAAAAAAAATTGATAACCGATTAGACCAGTCAAAACTGGTTAAATCGATATCGGTTCGATCAATTTTTGATCAGTTCACTTATTTTTCCATTTTTTAAAAAAATTTAAAAATTATTTTTTTAAAAAAATTGAAAATGTAAAAAAAATAAAATAAAAATTATGAGTTGAAAGATGATGATTAATGATTTTGGACATGTAATGTTTTGAAACATGAATTTATTTTCTTGAAATGTAATAAAGTGGTAGTTATATGTAAATACTTATGCTTAATTTGTTGTTTTGTTTTATTTAATTTCTCTTAGACTATATTGAATATTTAGTGTAGAAGAATTTATTTTTACTTGAAATTGAAGCATGAAATGAATTGTTACTTAAATTAATGTAAAACATTATTTTTTATTTATTTATAGTTGACTAATTTTCAAATGATATTTTTTTCCTTCTAAAAAACGTATTTAAAAGTAAGTAAATTAAAATTTTTTCAAATAATATTCTTTCTACATCATTGGAAGTTTTATTTTTTGTTAATATTAAAATATTATATATATTTATAAAATTAAATATAATTATTATATTATTGTGATGTCATATCTGTCGAATTAGTAGTTCAATCAATTGAACCGGTTGAATCAATAATTAGTAACGTTGTCAATTCTTTGTTTGATCCAATTTTAAAAATATTAATAATGATATGACTTTCACCTACTAGCCTACCATTAGTAAATCAAAACTCTAACAAATAGGAGAGCCAAATGAATATATATATATATATATATGGCTGGCCTTTATGTTAGTACTAAAAGAAGCCATAAAATGAATATTTTATAAGCTACCTCGCCATTATAGATTTGACTTTTTTCCTTTTTCTTTTTTCATTGTTAGATTACGATTTCTTATTAAACATCTTTGGGAAAAAAGAGTCATTCCAAAGTCAGATAGACACAAATACAAATCATATTTTCTCCAATTTGTCAAACCTCATTCTCATCTTGCTATTAACACCATTCTAGATATCCAAGAGAGATTGATAAAAAATTGTTGTGCAGAAACACATTCTGAATTTCTCCAAAAATGTTCACACCCTCTTTGGAAGAACCAAATTTTTTCATATACCTTCCCTTTAAAAATGATATCAACATCAATCCCACAAAAGCCAGTCATCCAGGAATGCCACCAGATCAGTTGGAAGTAGCTGTAAGAGAACTAGCTCAACTCAAAAATGAAGGATTAATAGAAGCAACAAATTCTTCATGGGCTAGCCAAGCTTTTTATGTCAACAAAAGAGCTGAACAAGTGAGAGGAAAAATGAGAAATTGTCTTTTCTCAAATCTTACCAATGCTAAGCTCTTTTCGAAATTTGATCTGAAAGTTGGCTTTTGGCAAATTGGAATTCATCCTGACGACAGATATAAGACAACATTCTGCATTCCAAATGCTCATTTCCAATGGAAGGTCATACCTTTTGGACTCAAAAATGCCCCATCTTTATTTCAAAAGGCTATGGTCAAAATCTTTGATCCTTTATTTCCAAGTGCTTTGATTTACATAGATGATATTCTTCTATTCTTAGAAAACCTTACCACTCATTTACATCTTCTATGTAAATTTGAAGAATTTGTTCAAAAATTTGGAATTATGCTATCTCGAAAGAAAATGATAATTGTTGTTAATGAAGTGGACTTTTTAGAAATGCATAACAAAGAAGGAAGATATACTCTTCAGCCTCATATTGCACAGGAATTATTAAAATTTCTTGATGATTTACAATCATAGCAGTAGATTCAACAATTTCTTAGAGTAATTAATTATGCTGTTGATTTCATCCCAAAGCTTGCATCCATGATAAGACCTCTTCAAGACATGCTGAAGAAAAATCCTCCAAACTGATCTTATGCTCAGAAAAAGGTAGTCTCTGCTATGAAATGAATCATCCAAGATTTGCCTCCTTTGCAAATCCCATTAGACAAACAAAGAATTCTTCAAACCGATGCTAGCGAAAATTTCTAGGCAGCTGTTCTCTTTGAACAAAAGGAGGGGAAAATAAGGGTTTGCGGATACAAAAGTGGAACTTTCAAAAATGCTGAACAAAATTATCATTCCACTTATAAAGAAATCCTGGCTATTAAGAAAGGTATTTAAAAATTCTTATTTCATCTTGTTGGACAACATTTTATTGTTGAAATGGATATGACTGCATTTCCCAAGATGATTAGCTTAAAACTAGGAAACTCCCTCAAACAATTGTTGAGATAGTTTGAATGGTTTTCACAATTTTCTTTTACTGTTAATCATATCAAAGGAAAAAAATAATGTTCTTGCTGATTTTCTCTCCAGACTAAAACTTTACCAAATACCTAGAAAATATATTCCAATCTTCTGCATGATTTCTTCACCCTTCTCCTCAAAAGTCTCAGTAACTCTTGAATTTCCATTTGAAAATCTTCCTCCTGAACTAAATGAACTCATCAAGACTAAAATCCCATCAAGAGCAAAAGAACTTATGCTCAAATATTAGAGTCTTGTTGTTACAAAAATTGGTCTCCATACATTTGGAGGTTTAGGTTTTCATCCTGATTATCCATTTTTCACTCTATTCAGTATTGCAACACCCTTTCATTATATGTTCTCAAAAGAATTATATTATGTATGATTTGGCACCTTCTGGAACAATGGAAAATTGGAGTGGAATTTTCTGTTGAACAATTTATCAAGTGGATTGCAAAGCTTCACTGTGGATGGTTTGATGAGTTTGATGATAATCCATATGCCAGAACTTTTTTGGAATGGTTCTATCCATTATCCACATGGATCAAAATGTTTAAGGTTCTTCAAACTCAACAACTTGGCAAGATAAATAAGGGAATTTCATTTATTTATATCTTGTCAAGATTCAGTTCCCCTCATCTTCATGATTGTCCATTTCTTTATTTAGTTCAAGAATATGGAGTTTTCCCATATCTCCTCAATAAAAAGTTTTTTGAACATGGAATTGATATAAGAAAGTTTCAGAGGACCATGGTAGAACAAAATTAGTTTATCCTTCCTCAAATATGGCCAAAGTTTGAAGAAGATGCTCCTTGGGAACAAATACATGTTGAATATGCTTTAAAGTTATAAGAAGATGCCATAGCATATTTTGAACAATACTATTCTAAAAAGATCAGAGCTACATCAGATAACATATGGGGGGATTCAAAAAAAATACATCAATTAAAATTGGCAATAGTTGGCAAGCAACAAATCTTCTCAGAGCTCATATATAATAATTTTTGAAAATCTTCCTTTAAGTGATAGAATCCCAAGAATTAATAAAGGAAAAAATAAGGTTGATCCAAATGATCCAAATGACTCAGATGATGAAAGATTCCCAAGACCCTTATCAATTCGATCAATAATAGTGGGAAAAGGCTAGCTTAGCAATAGAGTTTTTCAATTCACTTATTCAGCCCTAAGAATAGTCAAAAGCTACTTATTTTTTGGGACCATTTCATCTAGGATTCTTTTAATTATTATCCTTTGTATTAGTATATTTATCTTATTAATGAGTTAGCTTGTACCTAGTGTTTAATTATTGTCTTATTGTTAAGTAATTATCCTGTAATGATCCTATGAGTCAAAATGATTGTCCTATAATGAGTCAGCTAGGACCCAGTATTTTAATAATTGTATGGGTAATAGTGTTTATTTTCCTATATATAATGGAAAACTTTGTTGTATTAAAGGCAAAGCGAGTTGAGCAGATGCCTTATCCTTATAATAAACAAGTTTGATATTTTTTTTTTTGTTCTTAATGTTATTTTCTTTATTCAATTTCTTTATCCACTACTCCTTGTTATTATTCTTCTTCTCTTTCCTCTACTCCATCTTGTTATCCTCAATATTTAAAATTGAGTATGCTTTACAGTTGCCATTTAAAAAGATCCTTTGCATCAGAAAAATTTTAAATTAGCTTTGATCTTGGAAGGTATTATAGCTACTTAGCATAAAAGGACACGCCCTTGTTATCACCTGTTGAGGTTTGTTTTGGTGTTTTCGTACCTTGCTAAGCTTGCTATTGATGCCAATCTAGTATCAAAGCCATAGATGATTTATTACCCAAGACTTCTACCTCTTCTTCTTCATATACTCTTAGTCCTTATCCAAACTTTAAGACTTCTAATGCCTCAAAAATAAATTCTCTTTATGAAATAACATATCTACCTGAGTCAGAAAAGGTCCGTTCAAGCTCTCTTCCAATAATAAACCCATATCATGCCTTTTCTAAACCTCAAACTTCATTTTCAAAAACTGTAAAAAATATTAATAGTCCTCCCAAAATCTAAGTTAAAGAATTTGTTCAAGCATCTATTTTTGATTAATATTTCCTCCCAGCCATAGAAAAGGAACAAATAGTTCCTATTGAAATTCCAGATCACCTGCCAAATCTTTGGCTTTCAAAAAAATACACTCATGTCCATTTTGGAGTTGTTAGATTTGCTCTTACTCTCCATGGGCGAAAAGATCTTCCTACAACTTATAGAATTGCTCTATTGGATATTAGGTTCTTGGATTACCAGCATGCATGTATTAGTACTATCCAAACTACTTTAAATGCTTGGACAGTCCTTTTAACCATGCACCCAAATTTTAATATGCCAATAGTAGACCCATGTCTCCGATCGACTCTCAAATTACAAATTCAGATTTGTGGGGGCAGTTCCCTCAACAGTAACCTATTCTGCCACTTTGCACTATCAAATGGTATACATGATACAAAATCATTCTATTGATTATGCTTTTCCTTAAGAGACAGATGATGCACTTCTCATCTCAGTTGATTCTAAGCATATTCCAAGTTGTACATACATTCCTCGGCAATTTCCAAGAGAGGATTTACAAAAGTTGATCCTAAAAACATGGATTACTGCTTATGATTAAAATCATCAAGCAACTAAGGAATCAAAATCGATCAAATCTACATAATCATCTTTTCATAAAAATGCTAATGGCATTGTAGAAATAAGGTTTAAGCAACAAAAAAAAATAACAACAGTGTTCCCAGTTATTTTAGCCTTACTTACACAATTGAATCCACATCTACTATTTATGGATTTGATTGCAATGGATGTCCCATTTTTTGGCTAATCAATCAGAATGAAGGTCTTCAAAAAGTCCAACACGATTTCTATAGAAGACGACATTCCACAATCTCTAAAAAAGATCCCTATGTTGATACGTTGGGACAACCATTTGGCAAATTTAATTATTTGGTCAAATACAATCCTTCACCACCAACTCCTTGGCCAACCACATATTCTGGATAGAATGAAAATGATAAGGAAAACTCTTTCCATGATGAGGATCAAAAACCCCCACATCAAATTATGATGATTGGAGCTTCATCATCTCAATCTAGAGATTTTTGAAAAAAGAAATGAATAACGATGACTACAAACATGCTTGGAAAATCAAGAATCTAACTTCTAGAAAACTAAATGGGTCGATTGTAGAGATTTCTCCTATTGAAGCAACACTAAATTGGCAATTAGAAAATTCTTGTGCTCAAAACAGACTCCTACAAAAGATTGCCAAGAGTTAAGAACAGATTGAACAAAAAATGGATCGCTTGCAACATTAATTCTATCCTTAAAAGAAAGAATTGATGTGGTACTCTAGGATATCATGAGGTTAATCTATTCTTCATAGCTATTCCAACATAAAGAGCAGGAGATTAATTCTCTAAAAACCTAACTAAATCTTTTGAAGAACAATACCAAAGAGATACTATTTGGAGCAAGCCAAGTGTACCAATATCCATATATCCTTTGGTCTCTCAACCATTGCATGGCCTTGAAAAGTTCAAAAAAATGTTTGGAGATTCATCATCATTCTTTTCTCCAGAACAATTGAAGGAAAAAAGAAAACTTCCTGAAACCTCCAAAAGTTCAGTTCATAAGAAGCCCAATGAATCATAGCAATTCATGATGGAAGGAGTTTCAACCAACAAAGAGGTGTCTCCTAACAAATCCAACCCCATCTCAGATTTCTTAAAAAAGATTTATTAATTCGAAGATGAAAAGCCGCCATGACCTTCTTGGCCTATTATTGCCACCCAAGAAATAAGTGATTATGAAGATTTGTCTGATGATTTGCCACTTCAATACATGAATCAGATACCTGAACTTGTTGTTAATGATGAACTAATTGTTGATGATGAACCTGTTGTTGATGATGAACTAGAACCAAATAATTAATTTCAACAGAAAGAAACAATTAAGCCATCATCAAACTCTAAAATGTGGTTTACATTTGATGACATATCTCCTTCTTAATGACAGAACAAAATCCATGAGATGATGTCATAGTGTGTGACATAATTATAATAGCCAAATGCAACAATTCCTAGTGTTATCAGTGCTTTCATAGCTAGAATGACTGGATCACTCAAAGAATAATGGTATGCTCTTGGTGAATACAGATAAATCTAGACTAGGAATTCACCAGATCTTGATGCTTTCCTAAATTATATCTATCTTGAATTTTTAGGAAAATATCAAAGTCATCTGGACATGAAAAGAGAATAATACTTTAAAATGAAGTGTTGCTCTTTTCAAAGAAGAGATTTGGAAAAACACTTTCAAAGAATGTACTAGAGATTTTATGTTCTTGGAGGAATGGACAATCGAAACTTGAAACAAGCTTATCTCAATTCCATTCCTAAATCATTAGGACAAGAAGCTCTTAGATTGATCGAAGCCAGGAGAAAAACCCTTTCAAACACTACCCATGGTGAAATCTATCAATATGTTTTTAAGAGCCCTTGAAAAATTGTGCAACAATTAGAAGTTTCTAAAGGAATTTCAATAGACAGGAAAGAAGATAGGGAAGGGATGCAAAATAAAAGATTTACAGATCAAATGTAAATCAGGAGAAAAGTGTCATTGCCCTAAGAAATCCAAAAAATATTCCAAGAAGTTCAGAAAAAATCACCAACAATGGATGCCCAAAAGCAAAATAAGGAGGTTCTTTAGGAAAAAAATTCTCAAAATCAAAAGGAGACAAGTGTCATATAACCACAAAAGAGGCCATTGGGCAAAGCAATGTCCAAATAGGAAAAGAGTAAAAATTCTGAAGCAAATCGTGCAACTCACTCATTATGATGTTGACAATGATGATCTTGAGTCACTATTTTCTAAAGAAGCAGAACCAACAGAACAAACAATTTTTACTCTTGAAGAATTTTCAAAAACAAATGAAGACCACTTCTTTGAAGGATTAGATGAACCAACAGATCAATTTCCTCTTTTTGGAATCCAGACGATTGAACTTGCTCTGTCAGTACAACTTGTTCGGGTACAAATTATTCCTCAAAATTTTGATTTTCCAATCACAGTTGTTGGTCTTTTTGATACAGGAGCAACTTGCTCTATCCTCAACCCGAGGATACTACCATCTTATTTTTGGAAAGAACACAGAGAAGTATTCCAGGCAAGAAACAATGAAACCTTCTCAACTAAGCTAATAAGCAGACCTGTTAAAATTTAATTTTTTCTAGAATTATCTTTTGTCCATAAATTTCTTGGTTCATCTCTCCCCAGTAAAGATATTATTATTGGGTTTGTGCTTTGAAAGTTTTGAAGCATAAAATCATCAAAAAACATTAATAAATATAAAATTATATGTAAGATTTTATAAGATATTCAAAAAGAAAATGGAGCATAAGAATGCATCCATTTCAAGCTCTGATCAACACCAACTTATAAATTTTTTATTCAATATTCTATCCAAATTCAAATCCTTCTACAGATGTAATTGTTTCAAGCTACAAATATATAGTTACAAATTTAAACGCTTCAACGTGTAATGTAATGTAAATATTTACTATTATACGAATTTAAATGTGTCGGCGTGCATGAAACTTATATAAATTTAAATATTTGCTAATATATGAATTTTACTCTTGCTAGCTATCTCCCATTTTCTCACAATATATCTCTTATGTAATAATTTGTAGGCTTTGTTATAAGAAATTCCCAATTCTCTGCGATTGAGAAATCACTTTTTTTTTTTTTTTGGTTTCAAAAGCCAAATTCTATTCTTTTAAAATAATTGCGACTATGCAAATTCAAAACAAGAAAATTCAAGAATTTCCCTGTAATATATAAATTTTCTTTTTGTTCTTTTATATAAAAAATTCTTGGTATGTTTGTTTGCGTTTTGAATATTTTTTAGAGAATATTTTGGAAGAATATATATTTAATTTAGAGTACTTGGAATGGAGAATGTGTAAAGAATGAAGTTATACTTGATTATATTTTCAGAGAAAAGACAAATTCTACTATAGATAGGTCTTTGTCTTATTAGTAATGTCACATCTTATTTTTATATTATTATATTTGATTTTTATAGTGATATAACATTAAAAAATGTATTTATATTAAAAATAATAATTGAAAGATATAACGGTATTTATTTTTTATTGATGTAATGATTTAAAATTGATTAGAATTTTAAAATAATATTTTGAGAAAAAAATAAATTAGAAATTTTTTTTAACAAAATTTTTTGACCTTTATTTCTGCTTCACAACTGCAATACCACTATATTTGGGTCTTCATATATGCTAGCTAAAGTACCAGTAATAGTTTCAATTTTGACTACAAAGCCCTTGTACTAGAATGAAATGAAAACAAAAACTTTAGGTGATAATATTAAAATTAAAATAAAAAATTAGAGTTGAAATGTCCGTTCTGCTATGGTAATTGGACCCCCTTTTGGCATCATATATCCACATGATGTGTTTTCTCCAAGTTTCATTTCTTATCCATGTTTTTGATATGATATGAGTTTGAATAAATAGGTAAATATTTGGCACTAGATATGTGGGCAACATTCATGTAGCGTCCCCTCTCTGAATAACACCAAAGTTGAGGTATTAGTATGATCATTCACTAAATATGCACTATCACAACCATAAAACTCATAAAAGTATTATACTCAATAATAATAATAATATCAACAATATCAAAGTCTTACAACAAATTTTAACCCAAAATGCAGAAGTTATATCAAAATGCAGAATATCATAATAAGAAGTTAAACGATATTCAAGCCAAAATGTCATTTCTAGTACCATAAGTCATACATATAAACCACAAATATATTAGTCATCATGACACATCACAACATATTTAACAGGGTGACCCATAGTGCAGCCACATGTATAGGTACTTAATCAACTTTTTCTCAATCATCTTCTATTAGGTTTGTCAGCCCTTAGATTCCATTGTCTGATACCTGCCTATTTAGAGATGAATAATACATGAGGGTGATTCTTAAAGACTCAGTGAGGAGAACATAAGGCAATATATGATCAGTTGAATATCAAGATTTCATTTTATCATATAGCTAATAACAATGTAGCACAAAATAATAGGTCAATGTCAAAGAAGTCATTGAAGGAAATTGAAATACTAATGAATGCTAGGTCGAAGGCTAAGACCGTTGGCTCAATGGCTTGTTCATCTCAACCGATCCTGCTTGGGAGGTTTAGGGATATCTTGATCGATTATAGTTGGGAGGTATAGTGTGGCACGTTGGCCCGAAACGTTAGTCCGATCTAGGCTGAATACCACTCTAGCCTTATTACTCCAAGAACATAATGTAATTTTAAGGAAAGCAAACCCAATCACATATGCAAGTCAATAAATCAAATATAACATGCATATTAAAACATCCTTGTTCCTCCATAACAATGCAATAACATATCATTTCACTACATGACATCCTTGTTCCCCTGTAACAATGCAATAACAGATCATTTCAATACATCAAAAAATTTGATAGCTTAAGCGTGATAGCTCGGCAATAACAATAGCTCAAGCATAATAGCTTGGCATCAATAATAGCTCAAGCACAACAACTTGGCAAGGCAGTCGGTTAATATTTCACCAATTCACATGCTTTTCAGTTTGATCAATCAATCAATTAATATGCCAATAAAGCAGAGCAACAAGTTTACAAAATGATTTCAAATAAGTCAATACGTACGATAACAATCATATCAATCAAGGAAGCCGACATAGGTAGCAACAATTCATGATACAATCTAATTGATACAGTGATATATGAGACACAAACTTGTTCATGGAACCAGAACATAATGAATCCTGGATTCCAAACGATTTGAGTACACGATATGACAATAGTATGATTCATAAGTTCAAAGAGAACCTCATAGGGTTTAGATAGCAACAAGTAACAATGAGAGTCAAAGTAATAGAACTTCATGGGTTTAGATAGCAACAATAAACAATAACGAGAGTCAAAGCAATAGAACCTCACATGGCTCAATTCCAATAATATTGTTACTTAAGGAATTACTAGGGTGGTGGATCCTCACCTTAATCACGTCAGCAACACAGTCAAACTCTGCTGGCCATCAAGATCAACACCTCTGTCATCTATTCAAAAAGAATAGCCTTATATCAATATCCATGATTAACCCTAGCAATCATCAATACCTAGAATTATATCAATAACAACCTAAGTTTGAGTAATTATTCTATTGGTACTTGATATTAATCATAGTAATTCAGTTATCAATAATATCCCAATTTTAGTCAATTAAATTATAGTTACTTAAAATTAGGGTTTTCTATACTTATAATACTTTATAACCTATACTTTGCATGAAATAATATTATTTGAAGTCATTAGGCTTAATTAATCAATCAAAGTTGTTTTGATTATATATCGGGTTATCCTGATCGACCATTTCCATCAGGATATACGTAAATATAAGGTTTGATGAAAATCAGAACACATATATATACACATGCAATTACACATATATATTATCATTATATATCGATATCTCCCAAACGAGTCAAAATCTCAACAATCAGCTCGTGTGCATGCGCTCTTGAGAATGAGACAAAGATTCTGACCCTGGGCTGCCACCAAAAAACTTAGATACACCACTATTAGATACCTCTCACCGAGAGCTTTCCAATGGTACCCTCTGTTTCTTGTTTCTTCACCGAAAAATTGGTCAACCGCTGCCTGAAAGTTTCAGAACCACCCAACTCCACCGCCTATTTCCACCTTCTCCATCGTCGATCTCCACCATGCAAGACCACCACTCAACTCCCTTTGTTGAGTACTACACCGTGTACTTTTCAGATTAGCCAATGGTCGCTGAAAAGCAACAAACTCATCTACCCCGTGAAAGTTCGCCCTCTCAAACTCTTCTGCCGTGTGCCTCCGGTGGTCACCTGCCATGGTTGATGGTACGGTTGGAGAGAGTGTGATGAGGTGGTCACTATGGAGGAAGAAGTAAGGTGGTCGCCGGTGGTTGTGAGGTGGTGAAGTCGCCGGTGATGGATAGGAAAAGGAAATGGTGAAGGTTGATGAAATGGAAGAAATGAAGGCTCGGTCTATTGCTTGTCATTTCTTTATCATCATTTTTTTCAATAAAAAATCCAATTCTTAAAATATTCAATTTAGTCCTTGAAAATTTCAAGTTATGCAATTTGAATTCAAAACATTTGGAAAATCTCAATACAACCACCTACTAGTACAAGTTTTCACAATAGGTCCTCTCATGTGATAATACTAGATTTTTAACTCTTTATTATTAAATAATTAGTGCAATTATACACATTTTGAAATCTTACAAGTTAATTAAATTTGTATAAAATAATATTAAATAATATCAAGATATTTATGCATATAATCCTACATTAATTATGAATATCTTTAATTTTGAATAAAATTGAATCCAATAATATATCAATACCTTCGAAAGACACGAAACTGATGATTAATGTAATTAGTTGGATGGTGGGTGATATAGCATTTTTTTTTATCTTATTTCTTCCCTATCAATAAGAAAATGTCAACGACAAGATTGCTTAAAAAATACACGGTGAAAACTGATTGATGCTTCTTTTACCTAATCCCCTCCATATCAATCGTATTTATTAGAAAAAAGGATTTGTATCTATTAGAAATTAAGGAAGAAACGCTATAAAAAAATTAATATTTGATGGCACTAATTCAGCAATATTTTAAGATATCATGATATAGAAAAGTAATAAGATAATAGTCATAAAAGAGTGTCATTGTAATTTAATATTTGATGACATTAGATTATTAAATGACAAATAAAATAGTGCCACTCATACTTTAAATATGGTGCGACATGAAATAAACATCAGAAAAATAGATAACACATAGGTATATTAATTATTGTAAAATTTATAAATATATATATACACCATATCATAATGTATTAATTAAATTAACTACTTGGTATACTTTTAATATATCAACTAAATTAACCATATTTTTAAAGAAGTACTCAAAATTTAAGGTTTTACCACTATCTTTCCTCACATATACATTAATTTTTTGTGAATATTTTCTATCTCTAATTTTAATATCCCACACTTTTTCAAATGTATTATTTAATATAAAATTTAAGTATATGTTAAATAATTGAGAAAATATACTTTCAAAGTATAAAAACAAATTGATATTTTTTACTATAAATATTGAATATTTGATGGTAGTTTGATGATAAAATTAAATCTTTCCAAGTAGATTATTGCATGTTCAAGTTCTATGCAAAACAATTTGGGGACACATGTATGGGGTACTAAGGGCAGATTAATATGTCATTTAAAAGAATCTTTGTGCCCTTTGATTAAGCATATTATTTAATTAATTATTTATAGTATGTTAGTATGTTATCTAAAGTAAGTTTTTGTAGCATTTTAACATCAGTATATTCATTATTTGTGTTTATGATAGCATGTCATTTAAAAGTACCTTTACAATAGTTCAACATATCATTTATTGTATTTTTGTGGTGTTATTACTTTGTCATTTGAAGAAATTTTTATAAAGTTTTAATATGTCACTACATGCAATGTTAATGGCATATTAGAATGTCATTTAAAAATAGCTTTAGTGACACTTTGACATGTTATTTAATGCACTCTTAGTGACATTTAATTAGTCCTTTGATGTATTTTTTTTTATTGCGTTTTATGAATGCCACAACACAGATACATTGGTGGCCCCTATATCTTCAACTACACCGCTATAAATGACATTTTTAAAAAAATATCAGTAAATATAAATTTTTCACTATTATATAATTTAAATGGTATTTTTAATGTCTTTATTGCTTAATTTTATTGTACAGAAATGAGTAGTTTTTTGATAAATCGTCACACCTACGAAAAAATTGATGGCGAATTCGAATCCCACATAGATAATTGAGAAACCGACAAAAAATCCTTTTAAAAGAAATTGTGTTTTTCCTGACAGAAAAAAAGAAGAAGAAACAATCTTGTTTATAAATTATAATTGATGTTGTCCAATTTGAAATAATATTTGCATTTTTTGTAGAAGTTACTTATTTTTCAATTAATTTCTAATTTGAGTTTCTTTTTTGTTGCATTTCTAATTTGAGTTTGTTGATGTAGACACAAAGCTATTTCGTTACAATGGAAACTTTAAAATTTGATTTTATAATGAACTTATTTGACAAATAGGCATAGACTGGCTGCAGGGAGGACTAAACTTAGCAGCAACCTTCCTCAAAAAGATAGTTCTTAACTCGTATCCAAAATTAAAAATTCTTGACCCTCTTCTACAATTAAACTTTGTTTAAATATTAATAACAAAAAATTAACAATTCTTCAAGAAAAAAACTTATTATGAATCCGGTAATCTTAAGTGACTTATCCATTTTTAGTCAAACAAATTCAAAAAAAAAAAAATCTACCATTAGTCTGAAAAATGAAATTTGGTTTCAAATAAACTCCACAAGGGGGGACTACATTGAATGAGGCAAAAACCTGAAACGTAAAATAATAAATAAACTATTCAAAATATGCAATTAACTTATATCGTTTCCATTGTTGATGGTTAGTTGTATCTTGTATTTAATATCCCTACAGGCCCATAAATCCTGTGTCTAAGTATTGTCTGTTACTTCACACCTTACCACAGTCCTCACCGTCAAACTAAACCCCTTCTCCTCCATTTTCAGGTAAACCCTCCCACCATTTTCCATTTCTTCTTCTCTAGAAAATGTTAGCTCTCTCCAACCTAACACCAATTCTTTTCTGATATATATATATATATATATATCTGTACGTATATGTTCACTTTTGACTTGGTTTCACCTCAATATATTACTCATATATATATATATATATATACAAGAATGGCAATACATATGTGAACACATTAGTTAACAGTGTAGTATGTCGTTGTAAGAAAATAAAAAAATTATTGGCACCAATTTATATCTGGGGTGGCTATGTAGCTCCTGCCAGGTTGGTTGCTTTGCTAGATTTCTCTGTTTAGCACAAACTCTTGTTGCATTCTTCTTTTGTTATTTTCATCTAAGAATAGCATTCCTGCCAAAGACAAATCTGAGTTTTCTCTTATTTTCCAGCTCTTGGAGACTTTAAGGTGCAAAATTTTCCCTTTCTTTCTCAATTCTTTTTCGTAGGTGTGTGATATGCTATGCAAATGTATATAAATTTTTGTTGTTATACTGTTGTTTAGGCTCAAAGGTGCCATCTTTATGTGCTTTGTGGTGATGGGCTGTGGGGTTTTGAGATTTTCAATCTGGGTTATGTTGATGTTGAATCTGGCATGTTGTTCTAGAGGATTTGATCCTGCTGATCAGTACTATATAAATTGTGGATCATCTAGTGATGTTGTTGTGGGTAATATTACTTATGTGGCTGACGGTTCAGCTTCAAAATTCCTGTCAACTCCACAAGACATTTTGGCCGATAGCAATTTGAATTCTATAACACCATCTGACGATTCCCAGCTGTTTCGTACTGCTAGAATTTTTACTGGACCATCTAGGTATACATTTTCGATTAGGCAGGGTGGGAGGCACTGGATTCGCCTGCATTTTTATCCGTTTGTTTACAAGAATTATGACATGAAGTCTGCTAGTTTCTCTGTTCTCTCTCTGAAGACTATACTCCTTAGCAATTTTAGCTCCCAAAATGCTTCTGTTAAAGAGTATTCAGTAAATGTGTCCAGTGGAGACCTTGTGATCGCTTTTGCCCCTTCGACTAATTCATTTGCATATGTTAATGCCCTCGAAGTTGTGTCAGTTCCGGATAACCTCATAATTGATGATGCCTCTCTTTTCAATCCACTGGGGCCTTTTAATGGACTGACAAGTCAGGCCCTAGAGACTGTTGCTAGGGTAAATATGGGTGGACCATTGGTGACATTAGTGAATGATACGTTGGGACGAACCTGGGTTTCTGATAGTAGTTTCTTGTTGCAACCAAACCTTGCCACAAATGTCTCCAACATTCCAGCTGTTCGGTATCCTCAAGGCGGTGCAACCCCAGATATTGCTCCACAAACAGTGTACGGAACTTGCACAAAAATGAATTCAGGAGGTGACCCAAATAGCAACTTTAACGTGACATGGGGATTTAAAGTGGATCCGGGCTTCCAGTACTTGATACGGTTGCACTTCTGTGACATAGTGAGTACATCAGCTAATCAACTTCTCTTTAATGTTTATATTGGTGGCTCCCTTGTTGCTCCTGATCTTGAACTGAGTTCAAGAACTTTAGGGCGTTTGGCCACTGCATATTTTATGGACTTTGTTACCCCATCAGTGGATAGAAATAACCTGAATATAAGTATTGGTCCATCTCCTAGGAGTTCTTACCCTGATGCCCTCCTCAATGGATTAGAGATTATGAAAATGAACAATTCTAAGGACAGCCTAGCTGGGGAATCCACTTTTCCTATTTTTCCACACTCCAAGAAGAATGTGGGGATGATTGTGGGCGTCAGTATTGGGGTTCCAGTTGCTTTGATAGTTTTCGGAATTCTGCTCTTCATGCAGAGAAGAAGGAAGCAAGAACGTCTGGCCCATTCCAAAACATGGGTTCCTATATCCGTCAATGGTGGAACTTCTCACACTATGGGAAGTAAATATTCGACTGGTACAACTGTTAGTGTTGGTTCCAACTTTAGCTATCGCATCCCTTTTGCAGCAGTGCAAGAAGCAACGAACAACTTCGACGATGGTTGGGTAATTGGAATTGGTGGCTTTGGGAAGGTTTACAAGGGGGTTTTAAACGATGGCACAAAGGTAGCCGTTAAGAGAGGCAACCCCAGGTCCCAACAAGGTCTAGCGGAATTCAGAACTGAAATTGAGATGCTTTCACAATTCCGTCATCGCCATTTGGTTTCCTTAATTGGCTACTGTGATGAAAAGAATGAGATGATTCTAGTTTACGAGTACATGGAAAATGGCACTCTCAAAAGTCATCTCTATGGCTCAAATCTTCCCAGTTTAGGATGGAAGGAGAGACTTGAGATATGCATTGGAGCAGCAAGGGGGCTCCACTATCTTCACACTGGCTATGCCAAAGCAGTTATTCACCGTGATGTGAAGTCTGCAAACATACTTCTCGATGAGAATTTTATGGCTAAGGTAGCTGATTTTGGACTTTCTAAAACTGGGCCAGAGATCGATCAAACCCATGTTAGTACTGCTGTTAAAGGGAGTTTTGGTTACCTAGATCCTGAGTATTTCAGAAGGCAACAGCTGACAG
This sequence comes from Jacaranda copaia, assembly GCA_014898725.1. Lineage (NCBI taxonomy): Eukaryota > Viridiplantae > Streptophyta > Magnoliopsida > Lamiales > Bignoniaceae > Jacaranda > Jacaranda copaia. The sequence goes on from JACGDI010000656.1 coordinate 2,110,205, forward strand.
AAAAATCAGATGTTTATTCATTTGGTGTTGTTTTGTTTGAAGTTCTTTGTGCCAGGCCTGTGATAGATCCATCTCTTCCCAGGGAAATGGTCAACTTAGCTGAATGGGCAATGAAGTGGCAGAAGAAGGGACAGCTAGATCAAATCATAGATGCTAATCTTGTGGGGAAAGTAAAACCCGATTCCCTCAGAAAGTATGGTGAAACAGCTGAGAAATGCTTGGCTGATTTCGGGGCAGATAGGCCCTCCATGGGAGACGTCTTGTGGAATCTGGAGTATGCACTTCAACTTCAAGAAGCAGTTGTGCATAATGATCCTGAGGAAAACAGTACCAATGTGATCGGCCAACTCTCTCCACAAGTCGGTGAATTCAATAATGTTGACACTACCGGCAATTCTGCCTCCCATTTCAAAACATCAAGTGAGGATGATCTTTCCCGCGTTTCTATGAGTAGAGTTTTCTCACAACTGGTAAAATCCGAGGGCAGATGATTTTTATGTATAGGATATATGCATAGTATACTTTTTCTTTCAGTGCTTGTATGTTTGATCATCGACCATATGAAGATTGGATTGTTCTTTCGAACTTTGCTTTGTTTCTGTATCTTGCTAAGTTATTGTTAAGTCATCTTTGCACCTCCAAATGCCTTCTTTTTTTGGGTGCATTTATATGCTTTGAAATCATATGTTGGTATTTGATTACCGGTTTTCTGTTGTCAACAGAGGGTAGCGTAGTTCCTCTTCTTCCCCTTGAAAGAGAGAACATTTCTCTGTTGGTATCTTTGTCCTTCTTGTATAGGAATTGATATGTTCTTTCTTATTTTCTTTTGACTTATAGGCGCCCTGCTTTGCTTTATGCAAGATTAGTGCCGCCACCGGACATGAAATTCATTTACAGCTAACTCAACTTTTATTTTCATCGTTTGCCAGCTAATGCAATTTGTTCTCATTTCGATCCTCTGTTCTCAGTGCCTTTTTCATCTTCTATTCCATTCCACTTCATATATATATATATATATATATATATATGTATCATTAATATAATCCACCAATAATAGTATGAAGGAATTAGAATTAAATGGGAATGAAATGAATAAATTAGCAATGATGGGAAATGAATGGAATAAAAGTATTTTAAATGAATAAATTATTTTTTTGTATAAAATTCTTAAAATAAAATATTTTATTGATAAATCATTTATATCTTATAATTTTAACAATCTTTTATTTTGCAAAATGTGTAACAAAAATTATAATTTATTTATATTTTGAAAAGTAAAATTATTTTTTTTGCATAAAAATAAAAGCGAAACAATCCTTGATTAATTTTTCTTTTTACTAGAGTTTGAAGATTATGGGAGAAATCTTTGTAGAGAAGAAGAAAACATAGAGAAAATATATATATATATATATATATATGTATAAGGGCTTTGTGATAGTTTAGAGTTCTTTTTTAAATATTAAAGGTAATTTTGTCAAATGAAAAAATAAGTCAATTTCTAATAGATTGGGAGTAACTAAACCTACATGGAAGGGAAGGAATAGCTAAACTCATGCTTTTGGAAAGGGGAATTCCTATGGGAGTAAGGATTCCTGTTTAAAAAATAATACCAGACACATATTTAAAAATAGACTTAGGAATGTCCATTTTATTCCCATCTTATTCTAATATACCAATTATACCATAAGAGCTCATTTGGCTTGCTTTGATATTGTATGATAGATATACACAATTCAATTCAATTTTAATATTTGATTTATTTTTAAAAGCACTTAATACAGTTATGGCCCGGCATGCATTTAAGACCAAATTTGGTTTGTGTATTAAGATTTTGAGGTGTGTTATATTTTTCAACTTAAGTTGAAAATAAATTATAGTAGTCAAATGAAATAATCATGGCAAGCAAATAATCAAAGTTGTATATCAAATTATTTAAGATATGTAAACAAATATTAGATAAAATATATAATAATCCACTATTTATCTCAATTACATGAGTAATCCAGACATATCAGGCAAGCAAACGAGTTTTAAGTGTTTTTCTTGTCCCAGAATTTGAAGTTGGATAATTACGCGATAATCGAACGATTTCATTTAAAAGTTTAAACTAAAACAAAAATAATATAGGTGAATCCATTGGCAGCCTGTGGGGCCGACAACATATGGCAGGCAGGCAGGCAGGCAGGCAGGCAGGCAGGCAGGCAGCAAGACTTGGATTAGAAAATTTACATTTAGAAGCAAAAGAAAAGAAAGGAAAGGACACAGAAAAGTTGGTGCGTTGTGTGTTGGGAGAGGCATAGCTTTTGCCAAAGATAATAATAAATGGTTATAAACAAAAGTTCAGTTTTGATTTGTTTGGGATAAGGACTAAAAAGAGCTGGGCCAGCGAGCTATTTAAAAAAAAAAGGCACAAACTTTTAAGTCATAGTTGGGGCGATTGGAGTATAGCTTTAAACAATTTAGCCATGGGCTACAAAAGAATTGATGCAACAGCAATAAATATAATCGAACAACAACTCCACCCGCCAGCACCACCCACATATCGTTTATTTATTGCTTAGAACGTTTGCCTTGATTTACCGAGCCAAACTGTGCATCATATGCATCTCACGCCAATATTCAATATTTCCCATTTTTAAGCCCATTGCTTGGGATATTGAAACAATAAATAATTTTATGTTTACCATGATTACTGATCAGTAGGTGTGACTAAATTTAATTTGGATAAAAATACCCCCATCCTCGTGGAGTATAAACAACTTTAATGCAACTGCTCTCTTCTTGAACTTGGAAGTACCTCAACTGTAACTGTAAAAGTAAAAACTTTAACAAAATAGAATGGGAGAATGGGTTCGTATGTTCGTATGTTATGACAGTGATAGTGTTGACATGCCCGACGAACATCGATATCTCTATCTTTTAATAATGTATCAACTTTCTTTTAATATGTTTTTGAGTGGTTTTTATAAAATATTCATTACTTACTTTTTAAGTTTTCATAAATTTATGCATAAAGTAATTAGCATTTACATCTCACTATCCCCATTCTACAGTCCAGACCTCATTATTGTCTCTTTTTAATTTAAAAATTCAAATAACTATATTGAAATTATTAAAAAAATTGGCACACACACGACTTTGTAAAAATCATTCTAGTTATTTTATACTATAAAAACTTTAGCAGGCACAATAAAAACCACTTAAGTTATTGTATATTACTAATTACCGTGCACGAGGCCCTTGGGTGCATAAGTGTATGTTACAATAGTATTCTAATTGTATTGATAAAAAAAATTTAAAATTCAATTATTTTAGGGGGAAAAAAATTCAACATACCTAATACCTAAAATTGAAGAAAAAACTCAAAATTCTTAATCAAAATATAAAGGATCTTATCAAAATAGGTAAAAAGAGATTCAAAGAGTACCCTTAACATAGGTAAAAGTTTCAGATTGCCTGAATTTGAAAGATAAATTAAAATATTTTTACATTAATCGAACAACCTACTAAAAAAAATCCACAAAGTGTACCTGAATTTGGTATCAAGTATGAATAATACAACACAAAAAATTTTACAAGAAAATAAAACATATGTTATTTTGACACCATACAAAAATGAAAAATTTGGAGGTTTCGGTGAGCTTAGACCTAACAGTTGGATACCCATGCGTAACCCAGTAACGGATAATGAAGGGTTGGGTAAATTTATCAATTTTTTTATTAGATATAAGATAGTGAATTTATTACCCATGAGGATGGGTAACAAGTAACATACGTTTACCTGTAATAATAATTTTTTTTAATATTGAAAGGTAAATTAATATTCACCTTGCAACTAACATGATGTTATTAAACTATTAACTAAAAAAAAGACTAAGAATTGATTAAATTGAACAAATACTTAAAGTATATTAATAACGTTGTAGTTTAACATTTACAACTTAAACATTCAAAATCCATCAAATTTAAAGTACATTACATAAATAAGGGTATTAGTTTGTTGTAATCTTTTTATTTGTAAAACTCAAAAATTAAAAGTTAAATTAAAAATTTTAAATATATATATATATACACAGGTAACCTGTGGGTACTCATGAGTTGAGCCAAAAAACGACTAATAATTTGAATATAGGTAAAATTACCCGTATTTTATTAGATCGAAAATATAAGGTTCATTATCTATATTTTTTTGTAATATTTTGCGAGGCTTAAGTTTAGCAGTGTTCTATTTGAAAAAATAAAATTTGATGAGTCTTGTAGTGGTGGGAGATGGCAGTTAAAATTTTACCACACGTCTAATATGTGATAAAATTACTAGTTATTTATAAAGCATCGGAGTTTTGATAACAACATGTTACATTTTTCATTTAGTAGACAAAATAACCTTATTTTAAAGGATAATGTATAAGATTGTTTTATTTTCTCTGTTCTGAGACCTTTTTTCCTTGCTTCAATTTTACATTTTCTTTATTTTTTTTTAACAATTTTATTTTGTCATAACTTTTTTTTGTTTGTTCTAAAAATTAAATGCAAAAATATAGTATTACATATAAAATTAGTGAAATTTTTATTTATTTTAAACTATAAAAGTTTTAGTACATGCATATGCTGTGCTACTGGCGCTGCTAATTGTCATTATTTGCAAGAGTGATAGAGTTGTAGCAGTTATCCCAACTTATGCAAATCCTATTATGCAGTTAAGCTAAAATTTTGGTTAACAATATCTTCTTTACTTATTATGTAATACCATGAAACTGGTTTGACTAACAATACTGTTTAGGGAGTTCCCGAGTCATGCCACAAAATTCCTTTCCATTTCAGAATATTTTAAAATTATACCGTCTCTGGAATATACTTTTGAACTCCTCTTGTCTTCATCTTCTACCTTAGCTCATATTACATGTCAATAATTAATTTGAAACTGCTTTCTCTTTGCTTCTACAATTTCTCTATGTGCTATATTCTATTTTATTTTTATGTTATTTTTTTATATTTTCAACTTTGATAATGTAATATTAGTAGGGATTCATTGTATTCCTATTATTGTATCTATTGTTTGTCTATAGCTTTCTAGTTGTTTAAAATTCATATAGACTCTTTATGTATATTAGTGATTTAGGCACACTCTTATACTGAAGTTTTCTTCTATATGAAATAGATAAAAATATTGCTCTGCTTTTCTATATAATACTTCAATTTTTATTAATGATTGAAATGCATTTATTTAAATTTTTCTAACAAATGAAAGAAAAACTTTATGATAGATGGAATACTTGATGAAAAAATAGAAAATATAACATCATGATGAAAAAAGGGGAAAATAAAAACTGTTTTGCCATTGTCTTTCGGAATAGGGTTAATATTTTGAACTCATTAAAAGTATACCAAAATTAGTTGTTAAGACTCTGGTACTCAATATATATATAGTACAAATATATCATACGTGTTCATTTCATAAAAGTTAATATCATTTGTGCCTATGCTCTTTTTAGTTTTTCTGTGGGTCTTTCCTTTCCTTTTTTTTTTTAATTAATGTTGGCACTAATTTTTTAACATCATATTTGGTTTTCATCTAATTTAAAAGATTTCCTTTAATTTTTTTAATTTTTCTTTTAATTCTCTTTATTTTAATTTTCGTAACTTCAGTTAGATTTTCTCTTTGGCTCTAAACAATGGTTGGAAATTACTATATTCCTATGTTTATGGTTTATGTGCGTGCATGCAAATACAAAAATACATATATATATATATATATATATTTATATATTAGAAGCGTTGTTAAACTTAGGAAATAAAATCTGACGTAAAATTACATCTATTATTGTCATTAACTATATGATTACAATATATGTGTGTATATATATATATGATGCTGCTGAGAGCTTATCGGTC
>JACGDI010000666.1:0-10920 GCA_014898725.1 Jacaranda copaia
ATATCAATAATAAACATATAATCAAATCAAATAAAAAAAATAACCAAACATTCCCTATACTTGCCTGTTCGCTGGTTTAATATCATTTTAGGTTACATTAGAAAAAAGCATTTTAAAAAAAGTGTTATAAAATTCAATAAACTCTGTTTTGCAACTATCACGTGTAATCACGATGTCCACAAGCTCAACAATGATAAAATGAGTTTTTATGTTGTCACTGTTGGTTGTTAGTGACAAGTAGTAATGATGAAGTCAGTAATATTGTATATTGACATTTAATGACATTGTACAATGATAAGTAGATTATATGACTATTAAACTTACAAAATCATTAGTATAATTAAATAAAAAAATTTATCATCTAATATATGCTTGAATATGTATATATTACATGCATTATTAACAAGTGGGATTGATAAACGGGAAGTTGGTAAGAAAATTACCACAATTTTCATCGCACCAAGGGTTATTAATGTAAGTTGCTATCTTGAGGGATCAATTAAATTATTTTTTTATTTAAATATTTCGAATTTCATGTATATAAATATAATGGTAATATTATTGTATTAATTAACCATTCAAACGGATCAATCAAATTGTAGTACACTATAATCAATTTTGCCGGTAATGGTCTCAAAATTAAGAGGATATCTTAATACTAATATGGAAAAAAAGAAAAAGAAAAAAGAAAGGATGCTCTCAGTGATGAATGCTCATTATTAACACTAGCATCTCCGCACACTCAAACCCGTGTGCTAAATTTTGTAGATAATAAAAATATTTATTTACTTTTTATATAAAATTATTATTTCAATAATTTAAATATATTTATTTAATTTCTTACATAAATAAATAAATAAATTATAATAAAATGATAATAAAGGAGTAGAGGTTTGATGGGGTGTAGTAGTAGTTATGACATAAATGTAATAAAAAAATATAAGGCATTATGAGTATATCACTTGAAAACACACTAAAAAGGAATTAGGTGTTTTATTAATAATATAAATAATAAAATATGAAAAAACAGAATAAAAATTAAAAAAAATTAAAAGTTTGAATGTCTTTATATTTATAAATTTCCAGCTATATAATCCATTGAAATTATTTTGGTAAATATAACATTGATAAATATTAATTAATATTTTGATAGGAAACATTGGCTGATGATGGGATACCGATGATGCATACTTTTGGCGTGACAGCTCATTATTTTTGGGCCGACAATTTTGTTGAGAACTAAAATTATAAGACAGTCGACCTCGGCAATTCGCCACCACGTATGCATATACGTAAAAAAGGTCTGTACTCTTTAATGCCACACGCAGGAGACTGATGTTGATATGGTAAATTGGCGTTTCTAGAGCTAAAAGAGTAAAAATAAATTAAAGTTGCTCAATCAATTAAATAATAAGTATAATAAAAGATTAAAAAGTCTAATAAAGAAGTCTACTAAGATAGGTATTTTGGCTTAAGTGGAAAGTTTACAACTACTATAATAGTACCAATTTTCAAAGTTAAATTTGAAAACAAAATATTATTTGCACAAAAATCGATAGTTTTACTCTATACAACGTATTTCAAATTAAAGAATGTTATTAATTTACTAATTTTCGAAATAGATCCTAACTCTAATTCTGAGCAGTATTATATACTTAAATATCAAAATTTAACAAGAACATGCCAGTCTAGTGGTCAATTGGCAAATGATATCATCTTTACATTTGAATGTGTGGGATTTTGAATTTAAACCCCATCGAGTGGTCTTTGATTTAATAGTATTCATCTCATACATAAAGTGTGAATCAAGAGTATGAACCCAATAGACTCCTGACGTGCATATGCATAAATAAAAAACATTGAACCCAAGCAATTGTGTTAAAAAAAATTTTAAAAAATATGTACTGAGAATTAAGGCCAAAACGGTCTTTTTCCATGAATTTGACTGGTTGGCTAGCAACACTACCACATTAATTGTATTCAAATATTGGAAAGTGGAAACTGGTACAGTCTGGAATTTGGATTTTGTTACGTATTGTAAAATATCTTGCAAACGGAGTGAAATAAAGTGAATTATATTCTGGAATAAATAAATTCTCCTTAGAGATGTGAAATCAGAAGTCCTAAGTTATACATTCGAATATAATGCCGTAGGGCTTTTGAATGAGTTTGTAGCAGTGAAATATTTGCAAGACCAGACTTTGACACTGAAACTTTTTCTAGGTGGTACGCTCGACCAATTAAATTTTACGGTAAATGGCTCTTTACTCCTTAAATTTAATTGATTTGGCACATTATCTTAAAAATTACTTAAAGCTACTTTACTATCCTTAATTTAGTGTTAGTGGAATATTTGGCCCCCTAAATACAATTTTTAGCAAATTATATGGCAAGAGAAAAGGTTATTGTTGTCATTTTCACTTTTTCTCATCTTTTTCCGCTAAAAATAAAATAAAATAAAACAAAAGACAGAGAACTCAACTACTTTTATCATTTATGTATTTTTCAACTCAAAAATAAAGAAACTCATCTATCAAGAACAATAGAATACTAGAGTTCTCTTATTCTTTTCTTACCTTCAATTAGCTCATTTGCCTTCTCATATTGTTTGAAAAATTAATTGTTGATTGAAGTACAAATGAATGAATTTTAGTACATATGTTTTAGTTAGAAGCATTTTCAGTTTTTCGTACATGTGGTAAGGATGGTGATTGTACTATAAATAATATCTTCAAATGATTAATACATTTTGTTGTCTGGTAAAATTGCTCAATCAACTACATTAAAGAAGCAAATTCACTAATTTTATTATTACTCTAAAATTATTTTTTTTACTTTATAAAAGACATTTTTAGGAAATATTATAAAGCTCATTTTTCATTGTAGTAATACTAAAATTGTCCAACCGATCTTTAAAGAATCAAAATTATTAACTTTGTTATTCCCCTAAACCATGGTCATATTGATTAGGAAGGAAAGAGTAAGAAATGCTCACATATTGCACTTTTTTATAATAATTAATAAACAATTTTGTCTTTCGATTACACACATTATTAATTAATTTAATAAGAATGACTTTACAAACTAATAGCCCTCTTAAAGAAATATATAAGCAACACATTACATAAAATATCACACAAATATACTGAGAAATGTGGGAAAAGGTGAAAACAACAACAATAGTCATTTCTCCTACCACATAATCTGCCACAAATCGTATTTGGAGGGCAAAGTGTTGCAATGATGATAAGTTGAGGGGGCGAATGGCTTTAAATTATTTTTGGGGGGGATAATATGCCAAAAATGATTAAATTTTTTTTGGGGGGCGTTGGGGGGCGTTTACCCTAAATTTTATTTAGAGTTAATGAATTTGAATCCACTCCAAAGCCCAAATTAAAATTTGGGCTTTAAGCTTGGGCCCTAAAAGTGGGTTAATTCAAAATAAATATTTTAATAACTTTTTTCTTAATTTTGAGTTAGTAATTTATTTTTATTTTTAATAAATTGACTATATTATAACAAATGTCCATGATCAAGTATAACGTTGTATCAATCAGTTTTCAACATTAATTAACTAATAAGAATTTATTATTACCTAGCAATAATTTTGAGATACATCAAGTAATTTTATTGCCAAAAACCTTAAGGTAATTTGTCTAGCAATGGAGGAATATACATATTGCTTTTTGTTAAGAAACAATAATTATAATATTTTACTTTAATATTTCAATCAACAGTTCCATCAGAAACCAACAAGTTACAATAAATAATAAGATAATAAGCTTATATTAATAATTTTTATAAAAATATATATATTGCTTAATTCACGGATAAATCATTACAAATTATATCTTAATATCTCATGAAATCTGGAACTAGCTAAAAAGACTTGATTCTTATATCGTTCTAGATATTGAAGAATTAACGGCTTTTTTATCCTTTTATTTATTTATTTATTTATTTATTTATCATAATTATATATGGGGATAATTGAAGTATTATTACCGTTGGTGTTTTGTTTCAAACCTTAATTTAAATTCGAATCTAAATCCAATTATATACATTGGATGTAATGAATTTGAACCCAATCGTGTACAATTTGATCCAGTTAAGATCTAAACCTGATAACTAAAAGAAAAGTTAATACATAAGTGAAAAACCAGTTATATATAGTTTTAGAAATGAAAATGAGATTGTATTTAAATATTTTATTTGAAAATAATAATTAGAGTAGGTATATATCGAAAATTTATGTGATTTACAATTTTTTAATACTCAAAAAGATATTTTTTTCAAAATATATATTTTAATTCCTTGTAAATAATAATGAGTATTTTATCAAATTGAATTTAAATTTAATTAATTTGATGATATGATAAGTGTGTTTAAGAGAAATTGAAAGTAAAAATAGCTGGTATTTTTAGTAAAAATATGTGTAAGTTGATTATTTTTAATTTTTAAATAATATCAAAAATAAAAGTAACTTTTGAAAATATAAATTCACTAACTGCGAGGATCCAATTCCACTCGAAAATATTAACAAAAATTGGGGTATTAGTTAACTAGTTATATTTAGGCCTATCAATGGGTCGGATTCGGATCAGATCATACTGGATTCTAATCCGACAATAATATGTCATATCCGAATCCAACTCAAGATTCTTGACTGTTATAATCATATCTGGATCCATATAAAAATCAAATATTCGAAAAAATATCCGAATGCGAATACTTCCAAAAATTATATATTTGTTATTTTTCTAAAAAATTAGTTGAATATAAATCCAAAACATTCATTCTTAAAAAAACATACACACGACATGTTAACGAATAAATTTTCAAGTCAATTTATCATATAAAAGTAATAATAGAATATAACTTAATCACATTCTTATAATTGTATTTTAGGTTCTGGTGCTAATAATAGTACTTATTTTATATTATAAATGCATATATACTTGATTTTTCAATCAATTAATTATAAACTTAACGTTTTATGAAAAAAGAAATTCATTTCGATCAAATTAAGATTTACATTGCATTCTTTTATATCATTATTCTTCCCGCATCATTTTTTGTTATAAAAATAGAGAAACAAGTTATGAAATTATAATATAAATAATCTCCAAATCTAACATTTTATATGAAAATCAACTGATTTGATATATTGCATAAAGGTTCATTACTTGCTTAGTCTAAAAATTCATTTTGGCGTTGCTATAAATCCTTTTGTATATATATGTTTAATGCTATATATATGCATGTAATACTATATATATTCCGATTTGAATTATTAATGAATTAGATCGAGTCATATCCATATTCACTCCATTTATTTCGAATTACGAAATTTTTTAATCGGATCACGTTGGTCGAATCTTTTATCATTTAAAGATTCTAAATTATCATATCAAATTTATATTAAATTTGTATTAAAATTCACTACATTGACAAGTCTAGTTATATTTGAATCGGATCCAGTTAAAGATGACCCGAATTCCCCGGGCTAGCCTATTTAATGATAATTCCATAACCTTCATTCCCACCTCCGTCTGTGCCGCCTCTCGTTCAGGAGCATTTAGCGCTCCGTACAGTCAGCAAGCAAACATTTCACACATGTCCATGTGCGTACAATTTTGACTTTTATGGGCTATAGCCACAACTAGGGGTGTTCGTTCAATTAAAATGGATTGAACAGAATAATTCGGCCAATTAACTAAAAATTTTGATTTTTTGAAACCTAAAATATTCTGTTCAATTTTGGTTTTTTAATTGAAAAACCAGTTCAGTTTTAGTTTTAACCAAAATCGAATCGATCATAATTGGTTTTTCGATTTCGGTTAAAATCGAAACCGAATTGGGGAAAAAAAATTTATAAAAAAAATGTAATAAAAATTTATTTGATAAAAGTAAATTTATTTAATTAAAAATTTAAATTGGGTCACTTATTTTTTTAGAACCAAAATATTTATTTGATAAAAATATTTATTTTTAGGTGAAAATATTGATTTAAATTATTTTTTTGTATATTTAAAATATTTATTTTGATAAAATTATAATTCATCTATTCTAAACAAATGCATTAAAAATATTATAAATTTAAGAAGATAAGTAAATAGTTTAATTATTTTATGTTATAAAAATTTTAGTAAACACATTAAGTGTGCGAGAATTGCTAGCTTACAATCATTAAGGTAGACACACGTGATTTTTACATATTCAAATTTTAACTGTTAAGATCGAATAGCGAATTAAATCTTAAACTCAATCTACTAGAATTAAATAACTAATTAATCCAATGACATCATAATATAGATTGTGGATTTGTAAATTTTGTGAAAAATACAATTATAACCTTATTAAATCTCTTATCCCTTAGTTTGTAATTTAAGTTGAAATTTCAATTTTGTTCATCAATATACCCTATATTAATATATATATATAAGTTTAATTAATTAATTAAAAAAAATTGCTTTTCTTTTTATATAATATTTTTTGTTGTTTAAATCATTATTATCTATTTTTTATATGTAATGTGTATTAATTCACATAATAAAAAAATTAGGTAATTGTATCGTTTGAATTTAGAAAAAATATCATTTTTTTTGTCTCTTTGTATCATAACTATTCATGTTTTTATATGTCACATAGAATATCTATATTATTTATACAACATAGATTTTTTAATAACAATTTTGATATATTTAGTAATAAGGTGATAAAATAAATTATATTTTATAAAATAAAGACCATATAGTTTTATTTTCTCTTCTCCGAGTTTACTTCTTTTTTTCTTATCTCAATTATCTCACCTTATCAAAAATTTTCATTTATTTATCCCAAAAATTTAAAATCACATTAACATTTACATTATTAGAAAATTTATATTTATTTATCTTAGACTTAAAAAATTTAATAAAAAATATGAAATAAAACTAAAACTATTTGTGATTGAATATATAAAATTTTTTGGTTTTTCAGTTTTTCGGTTTGATTAACCAAACCAAACTAGTTTTTTTTGGTTTTCGGTTTGATTTTGGTTAATCGAATAAAAAATCCAAAAAAAATCAAAAAACCAATTTTTTTAAAATGAAAAACTAAACCGAACTAGGTTCGGTTCAATTTTTGATCGGTTTCGATTTTTTTTTTAAACACCCCTAGCCACAACAAAATATTATTATGTTATATACATCATTTATGACAAGTCAGCCCATCATAGTATAATGTAAATTTTAGTAGGGTATTGTTGTTTGCACCAAAATTTATTATTCGCACTCTATTATAAATTTTTGTGTTAGGTTATTGACTAACATATCCACTTATTTTTCAAAATTATTTATATTAATTTGCAAGAAAAATATATCCTTTAATATAATAATTATCATTTTTGACTTTGTTACTCGTGAAAACATTCTACCTCAACTTATCCAACTTAATATGAAATAACAATAGATCTAGTAAATGGGTACTCGTGGATAAACCAAAAATGAATAATGATAGGTTCGGTAAATTTACCAATAGGTAAAATTATCCATTTTTTTTGTATACGATAGTGAACCCATTACCTATGACTATGGTGATAGGTAACCCACATATACCGGTATTTTTATTTCTTTTATACTTGAAAGTAAATTAATATGAATTTTTTAATTTACATAACATTATTCAAATATTACTTAAATAAAATTAATAAAAGAGGCTACTAATTTTATATATTACATTGAACAAGCACTTAAAGTATGTCAAGTATTTTAGTTTGAAAAGTACTACTTAAATGTTTAAACATCTATCAATTTTAAGTTATATTACATTTCAAAATTCAAATTTAAATTCCATTATATATCAAAAGTTTTTTTAACTAAAAATTTAAATACCACTTAAACATTATTGTTATCATAGAAAAATGTATTATATCCTCCAAATTATTTGTGCAAATTAGAAAAAAAAAATTAATATATATATATATATATATATATGGTTGTTCACGGGTTACCCATGGGTTGGGTCAAAAAGTGGTAGATAATTAGGTGATGAGTAAAATTACTCATATTTTACTGGGTGGAGAAAATGAGACCTATTATCCGAATTTTTTGGGTACTTGTAGTATAGGTAATTTTTTGCCTGGTCTAAATAATAAAGTGCAACGCGCTTTACTTCATTTATTTCACTTTTCTCATTAAAATAGTTTTACACAGCAGTTTTTATAAAGTAAAATAAAACTCACATTTAGGGTGTAAAAATATACTATTTTGTAGTGATACTACTATTTTTCTATTGAAGTTCATAACCATATCTTCAATAAGATAATTGAATTCAAAGATTGGATAATCTACTCTTTTTTATGTGTTTTTATCAAGTTTGAAATGAAATGAATTAAAATTACATTTAATAGGACAACAATAGTACACTAAAGGCATAATTGTCCATCAATTTAAATTAAATGATATCTTGAAAATAAATAGATATAATGGTCAATTCCTAATCAATTGGACTGCAAATAAAAATACCCATTTTGGTATTAATTAATATTAAGCAATTCATACAATTTTATGTTGTATAAAATTTTCTAAGTAAATTGGGCCGGACTCAAGCATGTATTGATATGTGGTCAAATAGCATGTAATCCAATAGTATCCCCCATATAATGTGGAAGGATAAGAGTTCATTTGTTTTTATTTCTAAACCCTACTGTCACTTTTTTTACTATTTTAAAATTGAAACACATTACTTTTTATATAGTTTTATCCAACATATTTTTATTTTTATTCTCAAAACACATTCTTTAATAACATATATATATTTTCTCCTAATAACTTATATATCTTCTTTATTTATTATTATTAATATTATTTCTATCATCTCCACCTACAATCTACTAATTAAGCCCAACATAATCATTACTTCTAAAACAATCTAAATTTATTTTCAACTCATTTTCACTAACTACCTTTACAAATTTTGAAAATGATGGAAATAGAAAATGAAAATGAGAGTAAAACCAAACAGGCCCTACGAGTTCACATTCTATCGGTCCCTTGATATATATGTGTGTGTGTGCGCGCGCGCGCGCACGAGTTATATAAAAAAAAAAGCACATATTGATATACAATGTGGGCAAATTTTCTCTTGGCTCTGCAAGAAAATTTACAATTGAATGTTATAGATTGTGAATTAATTGTGAGTCTCTAATTCAAGAGATTATTTGCTTAGAGAATGTGTTCGAATAAAAAATTCTATCGCATATGCTAATATTTATAGTACTTGAATTTGATAGATTTGACATATTATGTTTGGGGATTCACCCTACTAATCTTTCTGTAATTTTACAGGTGATTTTGCAATATGCCCTTAAAACATATTTGGTGTACATTAATACGAACACATGGACCTGATTCTTGTAGACCATGACTCATTATTGTTTTATCTTGCACCTGGAATGTATCATGTTCACACAAAATTGAAATTTAAAAAAAAATGATATGAAGATTTGCTTTGATGATAAGTTTTCGAAGGAATACAAGTGACAGATGTATTTCTCTGATAAGCTGATTGCTTGGCTTCAAATTTCTCTAGTAAGTTGGTTGCTTTTAAATTAGCATTTGTTTTTTATGGTAACATTTTGCTGAAAAGGAGAAAAATAGAGATCCCATTAAGAGAAAAATATGTAAGAAATGCAGTATAGTTGCTTAATTAATTGAATTCAATTGCTTCTAAAGTGAAAGTATATTCGAAAACTTGTTAAATTAAATTTTCCACTAATAATTAAAACAAATCAACCAAGTACGTATATGCCACCCCCTCTTCCACTAATCATCCACATATACATTCACATGGAATAGAGGTTCTAAACCACACTAAAAATTAGCATTTCTAAAACCACAGCATTTTATGTGAGCATAGAAAAAGAAAGAAGGGCGCCCTAAGAGGAGTTGCCATGATTCAATATTTTTTCTCATTTTCATCCCTTTGCAATTTATATTCGAAATAGTAATAAGCCAGTTTACTCATTAAAAATAATTGATTCAGTACATATTTTATGTATTTCACAGTATTAATTGAATTTGAATTAAACTTTGGATTAATTTATCATTTTCATTATGTAGCTAGCAAATATTACTATTTTTTTACTTTAAATCTTTTAAAGTCTTCCCCTTAGGAGATTCGAACTCATTTTCTGTTATTCCTCTTTTTTGATGATCATTTATTTTTTGTTTCTATCAATAAATAAATACAAAATTTACTGCTCATATATGATCTTTTTAAAAACATTTGATTGTAAATTATATATATTTGATATGTATCTATAAAATACAATATATAATGAAACAACCGTTGAAACATATGATCCAAACTGAATTAACATATTTTGATATTGAAAATATTCCAAATCCTAAGCAAATGTGCAAATTAATGATGAGATCTTCATTAATTTTGACAGTTAAATAACATGTGAGGATGAGCTTGCATAGACATGACCCAATTGTATAATTAATGAAACAATTGTTGACCCTATCTGGCTAGTGTTCATATATATTACTATATTAGAACTATTAAATCCCTTTTTTGGAATTTAATAAATAAAAAAAAGAACTATTAAATCCCTTTTCTTTATTATTTTCATATTAAGATCTGCGTATGACTTATGGTCCATTTGCATGTGCCTAAGACTATAAACCCTAACGCCCTTATTTCTACCTCACAAATTCACCTGACAGTTCAGCCTTATAAATTCTTCAATCTTCAATCTCAATTCTTCAAACCCGCAGACTGTTTTTGCCAGATAAATTCACACGCACAAACACACACTAATGGAAGCTTCTAGCACCAAGAAACCATATTCTCTGCACCACTTCCTCACAATCCTCACATTCCTCTTGTTCTTCAACATTTCACACGCACATCCAACCTCGGGTTCCAAAT
>JACGDI010000666.1:11020-43160 GCA_014898725.1 Jacaranda copaia
CACTTGCCTGACTATTATTGAGCAATTTTTTATATCAAATAAATCCTCTCATAAAATTCTTTTAACATGATCGATTCTCCTATTTTATTACATGAATATCAGCTGTTCTTACTAATTTTCTACTTTTTTTTCAAGCATGATTTCTACAATAAATGTTCGTAAATTGAACTAAATTCCTTTTTTAGTTGCTCAAAATTGCTCCTCAATCATACACCCCCGATATTTATATTCACCTATTTGCAAAAATATGTAGTGGCTCAAGAATGTTGGGAAGGAGACAATGATATGTTAAATTTATTTTATCTTGCCATCCATTTGCTAAGAAAAATCACATAGGGGCCTACTTTCATTTGTTTGAAGATGAAAACCACATGGCTATAGGGCACTAAGACCTATTATACACCCAGCATAAAACTTTATTGATTGGCCTATCCACAAAAGTTTAAACTAATTAATTGAGCCATTGCTTCCAAGTTGGAAGATAGGACCAAGGGCCATTTCATTTCATTTTCCACCCTTATTTTCATATTTTTTTATTTTAAAAATAAAATATATTACTTTGTATATATTTTCATTTAATATAATTTTTATTTTTATTTTTATTTTCAAAACATATTTCTCAATACCCTATATATCTTTTTCAATAATATATATTTTCTCTCTTTGTTTCATTATTTCAACCTCTTTCAATTTATAACCTATTAAATTCAATATAATCGTTATTTTTCCAACAATCTATCCAAATACAAATTCATTTTTCATTTCCACCAATTAATTTTTAAAAATGATAAATATGAAAATTAAAAATGAAAATAAAACCGTTAAGAAAAAAACATTCAGGAGGACAGACAGAATCCCCATTCTATTTTAGTAAATGATTATCATTATATTACAAAATTTTGAGCAACAACATATTGATACTTCAAAATTTAAAGCCAAACTAAGCCCTAAGTTCATCCGGGCTCGAAACATTCAGGAAAAACCAAAAAAAAAAAAAGCCACACAGATCACTTAATACTTTCCAGCCGCAAACCGATTGCAAAGAGCCAGTGCATTGCTGGTGACCTGAGCCACATTAGTCATCCGGGCCCTAATAGAAGACTTGATCCTCCCGTTCAAGGCCCGGCCCGCGAACGAGTCCAAGCAAGTACTATCATCCGTCAGAGCTGCACTGACCCACGTCTGCAAATTGCTCATGCGCCATGTGAATTCGGGTCCCCGGGCCCGGCCCATGCTCTTGAGCTCCCGGACGGATTTGCCCAGCCGGTCCACGCTATCGCTCACCTCCTCCACGCAATCCTTTATGGCGGCATACTCTCTCGGCTTCAGCCCGCGGAATTTGGTCAGTTTGGACACAAATGTCTTCGTGGATTGGGCTCTGTCCACGCTCACGGACAACGCCGTCATGATTAATTGTCTGGGATTTCTCTGAATCACCGAGGCGTACGATGACAATGATTGCACACAGACGGCGGGGTATGTGGTGGCGCGGCAAGAAGTTCTGATGAAATTGGTGGCTGCCGCCGTGGTGGCTGCCGCAGTGGCTGGTTTACTCATACTAATTAAGCATAAGGAAGAGAGAAATACTAGTGACAATGGAGGAAAAAGTCGGGCCATGGTTATGCTGTAAGATAGCACAAAGTGCGAGGAGAGTGGGGGGAAATGTGAATCATTATTCCTTATTTTTATAGAGGGCTCAACTGGGTTGTCACATGCCTTGTGGGCCCAGTGGGTTTGCACACGCTTTGTGTGTGTGCTGTGCGGGAACAAGTTGGCAATATTCGGTGAGATACGCGGGCCACCAATCAGGACTAAAGAAGGAAAAAAGGGAATGTAGGAGAGGAACAACCACTAATCCAAATTTGTTATTTATTTTATTTGTATTTCATGTTTTATTTCATAATGTTGATATATAGTAGACTTTAGTATATTAAATAAATAAACAAATATCAAATGTAATAAATCTTTTTTACAAGAGTTAGTTATAGGTGAAAAAATTCGACACATGTATCTAATAATGTGACAGATGAAAAAAATAATTTTAATCTTAGACTAAGTTGAATTGATTCGGAAAAGGTCAAAGCGATCATGTATCTAAAATTCACTGAAACTATTAGGTTGGAATTTGCCTAATGAAAATTTTCAATGCTTACAAATCAGTTTTTGAATTGAATGGTCAATTTGTCCAAAAACATCACCCTTGTACTTTTATGTGTGAAGTTTGATGTTTAAATTCTAACAAACTCTTTATTTGTGTGTATGTATAAAAAAATAAATAATAAGTCAGTATTTGAAAATAAAATTGAGAAAAAAATTTTAAAAAATTCAAAATATTATTTGCAATAGCATAACAAAAATGCATATATAAAATATTTATAGATGATTTTCATATGACAAACGAATTATTGGTCCTTGTCTGAATCCTTTAGTCATGACAAATGCAATGGGTATAACTTGAGCAGTTGATCAAATTGGATTAAGACCGTATCAAAAAATACGAACCGTAAGTTACTTCTGAGATATTTATTCTATTAAAGTGTATAATTAAAATTATAATGAAACACTTTGAAATAAAAATTTGTTTGGTTTTATTTTCATTTTCAATTTCCGTTTTCGCCATTTTTAAATTGTTGGAAATTGATTATGTGATGTGATGTGAAAATAAAAATACATTTGAATGAATTGTTGGAAATATAATGATTATATTGGCTTTAATATATTTTAAGTGGAGAAATATAGAAATAATGGAATGAAGAGAGAGTATATAAATTATTGAGAGAAGATATATATAAATTATTAGAGAATGTATTTTAAAAATAAAAATATATCAGGTAAAAATAGTTAAAAAGTGATGTATTTTCTTTATAAAATGATAGAAAAAAGTGAAAATAGAGTTTGGAAATAAAACCAAACACACCCTAGGCCCTAATGGTATAAATACGTAATCTGAGTGTGAATTGGAGATCTCTTGCCTAGTGTGTGAAATGTTTCGGTTGAATAACTTATCTGCATAATTGTCTCTGTCCACTGCACTACACTACCGACTACTCTTAGCGGGCACCGTCCCAATCGAGTTTGAATTTTGACTTTCAAGTGATCAACCAATCAAATCCTTAATTGAATCAAATTTTTTAATTGGGTGCGAGTGCCACACATTTTGTCCCATTTAATCCGATAAAAATTATCCACTCTTGTAAATTCGACACTCAACTCATAATTGAATACATTACACTCTGGATTTACTTTATAATAATAATCCTCATCAATTAAACTATTTATCGGATTCTGACAAATATCAACTTCCACCATCCTATAAATGAAAACTTTTTCTTTCGATCCAATGGGAAATTTTTATGTGAAAACTGAAAAAAATATAAATTTTGTGCATTTATAAAATTACAATACTATCATCAAGCCAGTTGTCGTCAAGAGTTCATGCTGTCGTATTAGTAATTTAATTGAAGGATCAGTATTGAAAAAAATAATATATTTCATTTCAAAAATCTACTACCTTATTTAATAAATAAAAGATAAATGATATAGTTAAATAAAATAACATATCAATTTATTATTTAGTACACTATTATACATTGACAAACCATTGAAGTGTCCTCACCGACAGAAAATCTACTGGGGCCAGTTTTCTTGAATTATAAACCATTACAAAATTATTTTATTTATAAACATTTACAATAGTAATAAGTAATAGCAATAATAATTTATGATTGCTCAACAAGTAATATAAAAATAGATAAAAATATAGCATTTTGGTGAGATTTCAACTCAAAAACTTTGGTAATATTAATTTACAAATTATGTGTTTTGTATTTGAGATAATGAGTTTCAAAAGTGGGGTTGGAAAATTTAAAATTTATATTGGAGAATATAATATATATTTCTTTGTGATTTGGGAATAACAAGAAAATTATTTTGAAAAAATTTAGTATGTTTGTTTGTGTTTTAGGAAGAGACAAATTCTACTGTAATAGTCAAATCAATGCATTTTTATTGTTGAAAGAAGGCAAATTCTATTGTAGCAATCAAACCAATATCTTTTTATTAAGTTTTGAGAATGTAAATGAATTTTAGTTGTATTTTTTGTTATGATATAATAATAAAATATTGTGATATGTAAATATATGTATATGTGATGTAAAAAGTATGAAATTTTTTATCATTTACTAGTTAAATTGCAAGGATAATCTGATCATATTAGAAATCATTTTAAGAGGAAAAAAAAAAAAAAGGCATATGTGTGGTTACATTAACCAAACATAGCCTTTATTATTTTGGGGGCCTCTAGTTCTTAGCCGAACCAAGTCTTATTAGCACATCCTTTTCATTCTCACTCATGGATGAATTACTTGTTGATAATGTAATTCAACATTTTCAGCTAACAATGACTTACGGACCACTATTATTTCAAAACCAAATATATACTCTAAAAGGTTCCACCTTCTGCAACCATGATTCTAAGCAAACATTGAACAAGAAAATTGAAACAAAATACCAAGCTCTTGATGTCAATTTCAAGATCTCATAACATACAAATTCGTTGTTCCACATGAAAGTCTTGCTCTAAGAGATATTATCTTGCCGACACTTTTAGTGGGAAATTTTATCCTTATAGAAAAGGTGCCCTTATAAAACCATCAATTGCTCCAGTGTTCCATAATACATTATGGCCACGTTTGATATTGAATTTAAATAATAATGACTAATGTAATGGTGGGTGATTATATAATATTGAATTATTTATTATTCTATTTGATAGCAAAAATTGACATATATATTAGGCACCATTCAAATTTTTAATAATTTCATATGATGTATTTGATACTCATTACTAATTTGTTCTTTTTAATGTAATTTGTCCTTTCAAAATTTTTCAATATACGCATACATATTATATATACATATTTTATTATTATTATAACAATAAAAAAATCACTCAACTCCATTTTCACTTCAAAATTCGAACAAAATAACATTGATTTGACCGTTACAGTAAAATTTGTCTCCTCCCAAAAAATAAACAAATATATTGAAATTTTTGAAAATAATTTTCTTACTATTCTCCAAATTTAAACAAACATACATCACATTTTCCAACCCCACTCTCAAAACTCATTCCCCCAAAACATATAATTTAAAAAATACAATTCATATCCGAACATTACCTAAAAATTTAAAAATTAAGAATACAAATTAAAAATATATAATTAATAATTTTATATGGAAGTACCTAAATTTTCAACTGTTAAAAGAATGTAAAAGGAATATTATTATGAGAATTAAAGACTAATGTCATTATTAAATTATTATTATTATTATTCTACGGCTGCTGAGGATAGAGTTAAAAAAAGAGTGTGTGAAATAGAAGCATGACCATAATATATCCTAAGGGCTTATATGTGATTTTGAAAGAAGAAAACTCAGCAGCGGGGGTGTGATTGAGGCGCTACTCCTGTCATGCTTAATCGCGTGCACAGCAGCGGGCCAGCCACAAATTGAATTTTCAGAAAATTATATTCTTTCAAAATCAAATGTCAATTTTCTTTAACAATCCTATTAAAACTTTTTGTCAAACACAGCTCACAGGCTTTCCAGACTAAGCAATTACATCCAACAGTTGGATGAAAAGAGTAATACTTTTTACTTGTTTATTCAGCAGGCATGATTTGTTCAGCTAAAAATGCTTTTTTCCTTCAATTGTTTTCGGATAAGAGTTTTGGACAGCTTTCATACAGCAAGACATGGACAAGTATATGTACCTGAAATACCTTGCAATATGGTGGTGCTCCTTTGTTGGAATCACATCCATCCAACAATTGGGCGAATGCTCGACCTTTCGTTGAGCGCTTTCTGTCCTTCCTCCTATCCCTTGGCCGGAGCTTATTAAACATCAAATGGAATAGAGGATTTTGGCCATTGATCTACAAGTCTAGCCCTCTTTCCATCACCATACCTCTTATTCTTTTTGCGTCCTCATAACGTCCTATTTTCCTATAAATCTTAATCAAGAGTTCAAAATTATGTTCGCCATCTGGCTCCAACTCAAACAAATGGTTTGCAGCTATCTCTCCAAGATCAGCATTACCATGAAGATAACAACCATAGAGCAATGCTCCCCAAACAGTTGGACCAGCCTCAATCTCCATTCTATTTGCTATAAATTCATATGCTTCATTAAGCAATCCTGCCCTTGAATAAAGATTGACCATACAAGCATAATGCTCCATACTTGGACTGATCTGGTATCTTTCCACCATTGTCAAAAATATCCTCTGTCCATCCTTCACCAACCCCAAATGAGCACAAGCAGACAACAATGATACAAATGTGATACCATCCAGTGAGATATTAGAGTCCATCAAACGGTTGAAGTACTCTAGGGCTAACAAATCCTTCGAGTGAGCCGAAATTATGGAATTCCACGACACCACATCCCTCTCTGGCATGCACTCAAACAAGCACCTTGCTTTTCCCAACTCATTTTGGTTCGAGTAGAAAACAATCAAACAATTAGCAATGGATAAATTCCACTCCATCCCTCTACGTAAAGCCCATCCATGGATTTGGCTTCCAATTCTATAGGTTGATATGCTAGTTAGAACCGCAGACAGAGTAACTGAATCAGGCTCGCATTTTTCTCTTATCATCCACCGTAATACGGACAATGCTTCCACTATAAGACCATGCCTAGCATAACCAATAATAATCGAATTCCAAGAAACAAGCTCCTTATTCTCAATGGTGTTAAAAACCTTTCTAGCTCTAATAATGTCACCACACTTAGCATACATATCAACAAGAGCATTCAAAACAAACGAATTGTTTCCAAGCCCAGAGCGAATAACATGGCGATGAACTTCTTCACCAACCTTAATCATCCCAACTCCTCCACAAGCCTTTAACACCCTCGGAAAAGTGTGTTGATCGGGCTCCACTCCCTCCTCCACCATCTGGAAATACAACGCCAACGCGTCTTCGAACAAACCCGTCTCGGCATATCCAGAAATAAGCGAATTCCACGGAAAAGCCGACGAATTTCGGTCCCGCATTTCATCAAACACCTCGTGAGCTTTTTCCACCTGCCCGCTACATGCATACAATCTCAGAAGCTTGGACGAGATGCCCGCATTCTTTTTTAGAAGTTTCTCTGGGATAAGTTTATGAATTTTAATGCCGTGATCAACGGCTTTCATCTGGAAGCAGGTTTCCAGAAGCGATGCGAAGATTTGGGGGTCATTGATCACTATGCCATTTTCGAGTGAGGATTCTAACCTGTTTATGACAGTTTCAAGGGCCTGAATCTTTGATTGAGGTTGGATTTTTTGGTTGGTCAAGAGTGGGGTTGGATATGATTTTGGGAAAGGGAGATTTGATTTCTTCTTCCGGTAAATTTTGTCATGTTTATCGTTTTTCTTCTTTGCAGTAGTGCATGAAACGGTTCTGCAAGGACATGGTGTACGCAAACATATATTCATGTTTTTGTAGTGTTTAGCGCGAGCCTAGACCCAGAACATGTCTAGTCTGAGACTCAAAATTTTTATGTTGCTAGTTTCGAAGGAAAAAGTTCCTAAACAGTGAGAGTTCTAGAACTCTATTGGGCCCATGGAGCTGAATTCGTTTCCATTTATACTTCTGCATTTTACAAGTACAATCTACTCAACATCCTGGGGCTAGTTAATTGGCTCAATAGCATTCTACCACATTTTTTAGGTTTGCATGTTAGTTGTGTGCGCCCATGTGTAAACAAAAATGAAATTAAACTTATACAAAATCAGGAAACTAATGATTTTTCTCATATTCACATCATTTTGTCACGATATTTTGGCTTTAAAAGCTGTGCCTCAATAAGCTAGTTGGTGAGATGAGGAAACCCAAAAGCCAAATAAACCCCATATTAAGTTTTCATACATTTGATGTGAAATAAACTCTAACTAAGAGTCCATACTGTCAATAGAAACCAACCAGGATCATCACATGCCACCAAATACCGTAAATCCAGCCTTCATGCAAGCTGACTTCAAATTAGCTTCTACCAGCTTGGGACGAAAAATTCACTGCCGACATCAACACCCATGCCGCTCACTTGGAACCGAGAGGGCAGTGGTTCATGTTGGCTATAATACCAAATTATTATAACCTCTAAAGAGCCACACTTCAAAAACCAACTGTTAGGTGGTAAAGCGCAAATGCCAATCGTTTCCCCATCAAGTACTGAGTACCCATATATTTGATTTGGAATAAACTCCAACTACAAAGTAAAAACCAAAACCATCACACTTTTTTCTTTTTTTTTTCTTTTGGTTCCACGTTTTCAAGATTGAATAATTTTATATAGTTAAAAAATTGACTGCATATATTAGCTTTACTTTCATGTATCACAATTTGTTATCCGTTATGTTCAAGCGCGAAAATTAGCGAGACGTGGTGCAATGTTTTCTAAAGTATAGGTAAGATCTCGGGAAATAGAGGAGTAGAATTGGCTGTTCTTTTAGTTCCGAAACGGCCACCAAAGAAGGTAGCTTCCTTTGACCTAATAACAAGCAAAATTTACCAAATCAACTTCAAGCATCGACTCTCCTTGTCCTCGAACTGGACCATTATACTTATATACTGGGCTAAGCCGCGAAGGTACCCATTTACCAGCATCCATAATCACAAATTCAGTAGTAGAAATTCAGAAGTAGAACAGTGCGCATCCTTTGGATAGATAAAAAGGACCAAACATTGTAGTAAATAATGCATGGCGCAGATTTTAACATGTATTTCATCAGCACAAACTACAGCAGTCAGTTATCAGCCATAATGCTTGGTGAAGACATTAGAAATGGCAACTGGAAACACCAATCAATCATAAGTAGCATGGAACTGAATACTCAAAACAGATTTAAGTGTATGAGCAAAACCACTTTCCATTTTTCTGATGGCTTGTGGTGAGTCTGTTGTATAACATTAAGATACATGATCATTTCTCAAAACACATGTTGAGAAACCTTATATTGGTTCTTATGCCATTTCCAGCTTAGTACAGATGAAGCAGAATTTATTTTATTTATTCTGTACAAGAACTATTGGAAATTAGCATTGTAAACTCAGGAAAACAGAAAGAATTGGTTAAACAACTAACTTTTGACCTGCAGATTGGTGAGTGTTCACTTTGTCACCAGTTCAAGTTTCTTTAGAAGAATGGTAGTTTAATCTCCGATCAGCAAAAAAACAGTTATGTAGCAGAAAGGAGGATCTTTTGGAAGTCTGTGTAGTTTCTGAACCTATATGATTCATCTTCTCATATTACCTGGCAGTGAAGACATCAGCATAAGTTTCAGGCCAGTAAGGAGGTTTGCCAAAGTTCCATAAATTATTCATACCTAACAAAGGTAAACCCAACTCAAGCACAAAGATAAATGATTAAAATTCTACACATTTCTCACGGACCGCAGATGACCATTGTCAAGCAGCAGGGCAAATCCGATGATTTTTATGGGCACATAAAATCCTGATAAGCTCAATTATCCATGTAAATGGGGCCTTATGATGGAACGATTGCCTGATACAATAATCTGTCACCAATTTTAGGCTAGTTGTTATCTGTTGTATGCATAAAATTACTTTAAAATGTAGACAAATAGAAATCGGAAACCATAGTCTGAAGTTCACCAAACACAAGAACCTCTGTGGAAAACTGGAGATGCCTTTTAAGGACTCTGAACAGTACAAGTAATTTATGTAATTATGTTCCCATCTAGAACTCCAAAGCATCAAACCAAGGATTTGGAATTGCATCAGACAGTTCCAGAAGGCCAAAGCTCTCTAAAATCCCAATGAACTGGTTAATTCAACTCCAAGATCTAATGAAGTTCATCTCTATATAGATTCTAATCTTCTCCTATTTTAACTAGGTCTAGAGTCGACTTATAACTCTCACTAAAATTCTGGACGAAGTGCCTATATGTTAAGAAAAACTTGCAATTCGTAAAACTTCCCTAGTCTTTAAATTACTCCTCTCAAGCTGGCAGTCTTCTACTTCTAGTCAACAGCTTCCCTGTATCTTGGGCTTCTCTCATTCTACTGCGCTTCGACCCTAATAACTAAAATTAAAGAACAAATTCAACCATGAATATCTTCTATCAAACTAATATTGCACTGTTGTAATTTCCTTACATTTGCTCATGTTTGGTCATTTACTACTCTGCATGAAGCTCATATAAGAGATCAGTAACCTAGATCTCCTAGTTAAAAGTGTACAAAAGTTTCAGAGCAAAACAAGGAAAAATTAGCCTAAGCAGCTTTGCCCAGAGCTAATCCGATACATTTTGCGATAGACAAGAGAACGAAAAATTCCCGCTCGCAAGTAATTTTCTTTTTCAATGTTTCCCCAATTTGACAAAGTATGATAAAAAATCGACAACTGGACACTCAAGCAGATTTTTAGAAATTCAATATTGAAGATGATAACCCCCAGTTCCATGACTATCAAGAGTAACTGAAAGTACCCATTTAACCATGCTTTTAAATGAAAAATAGCATCAAACAAAACTGGATACCTCAGTGCAGCAAAAACTGGGCGAACCCTTTCAAATATTTCATCTTCTGATCCAGTACCATCAATCTGCAAGCATTTAACAATTGTGAATGTTGCGTGGTCACGTTTATAATGAGTTGAGAAAATGAAACAAATATCCCAACCATATTAAGAAACATAACAAAGCACACACACATGACATGACGTAAAGCAGTTTGTTTTCTCATTTTCGGAGCAATGTGAAAATATCTTTCTTTCATCACAAACAAAGAAGCACTTAGTGGTAAGTAGCTGATGTCCATAACATAAAAAGTGACCAAGATAATGATTGTTTACAATAATAGAGCTGTCAGCAATATACCAAATCGATACCTTGTAAAGTTTTCCTTTCTTGGAGTAGTGCTCAATGACAGGAAGATTTAGTTCCGCAAATACCTTCAGCCTTTCCTTGACTGTATCAATGTTATCATCAATTCGTCCCTAACAAGAAAACAGTATTTCTTCATACTTTGGGACAGGCGAAAAGAAATGAGTGACAGTAGAAAATAGATATACAGAACACACCTGATTACGGTTTAACACTCGTTTCACCATTTCTTCTTCAGGACAATCAAAAAAAAGCACAATATCTGGTTCAGCACCAATCTGCATTTATAGTTTGCAACTGGATATTTCACGCCAATGGCATAATAAAGCAGGAATATTCATGGATAACATTTTCAATTGATCATATAGCAAACATAAACCAGCATGAAAGGAAAGGATGGGCACATTGCTATGAAAATTGTAATTGAATAGAATAATGAATTTGATAACTGCTGGGAGAAGAAAAGAAACTCACAACTCGTTCATATGCTATACGGTTCTCCTCACTTCTTGGGAAACCATCAATAAGAAATCTATCATTTTCGCTTGCATCAATGGCCTTCTGTATTAGCTTAACAGTCACTTCGGAAGGAACAATTTTCCCTTCCTTAATTGTATTAAGAATCATGGAACTGCAATACGATACCATCACTGTTGATGCCACAGAAATATGGATAGATATCAAACAAGAGATTCATGTTAGAAAAGATGCATATTCTTACCCATTTTCACTATTAGAAGAAATTTCTCTTCTCAACAAATCCCCAGCACTTAAGTGGGTAAACCCAAAGGTTTCAACAATCTTTGTGCATTGAGTACCTTTTCCGCTCCCAGGACCACCTGAAAGCCCACCAACTAAAAGATCAGTATCATTCCTCTGTAATTTCAGGGGATTATGAGCAGTCTTGAATAAGGTATTTTACAAAGTTTCATAATAAAAAATCTCCTATTCAATCCTACAAAAGAAAAAATAATGCACATTTTGCATTTTCTGCAACTTTCTATCTTCATATTCTTTTCGGTATTCTTCCTAATTTATGGGTCACGGCGATTCAAGATAGAGAACCTATATCAATGAAAGGTCTAAATGGTGGAATAAAGGTTCTATTGTTATTTGATCCAGTAGTGTTAATAAAATGGGTCTACTAAGTCAAGGTACAAAAAGAGAAGGATTCAAACCCTCGGTAAACAAAAGTCTGCATAGCAATTTCAATGCTACGCCTTGAACCACTTGGCCATCTCTCCTACATAATGATTATGCACCAAAAACCAAGTCACTTTTTAAGTTCCAATGTTAAATGACAGGAAACAGCAACAACTATGTCTAGAAATGTTTAACAGTTAACACAGTTCATTACTATTCCTGAATCACTTATGGACTGCATACATGACTAGCATCAAGAAAGTTTCAGTACATAATACAAGAATACTATCTTATAGAGCAAATACCGTGTTTTGCATCATCATAACCAGGTAAAGAAGTTCAATAACGTGCTTGTATGAATTCTCAGCAGAAGACCAACAAAAGCCTTATGTAACAATCTAAAATTCAGAAAATAATTCTAGAAAAATTACCAGGTTCAATAAGACCAGAAACATCAGTCGTCAACCAGAAAATCAAGTAGTGAATAATTCAGACAAGCAGCTTAAGTTAATGTTAATTACCCAAGACAAAAGTTACAAATGGGATTCTTCTTCTATCAGAGACTCCAGCTTCTGCCTGTATCCATTAAAGAAAATGCAAATCACGAATTTAATCAGCATTTTCTACAATTAAAAACTAGACTTTTGAATTAAGAAACAACCTCCATGCTGGAACATGAACGAAACCGCTGACAATAATTTGCATTAATAAACATCAAAAGCTTGTAATATGTACAGAAAGCAAAAGAACTTAAGAAACCAGACATTTCATGTTGCATAAAAGCAAATTTCAAATGCCAAGCTTAAAAAAGGACTGTCAAGCAGCTAATCCTTGCCTATTACAATCCCACCCCTGAAAATGACGTATGGTATACCTAGTATAAACAGGTGAAACTAGTAGGAGCTAACAGAATAAAAAGTGAAAACCAATGAATTTATAGCTGAGATACTCTAACTGAAAATTTTGTAGAAAGGCATAGCCAAATGCATGAAGATCATCAGTTGACATGCATTCTTGCGCAGCAGAACATAGAACTAAATAGCATACAAGAGGGTGGACCAATGATCAGATCAACCAAACCAGAGAAAATAAAATAGAAAAAGTTCATACTGACATTACGAATTCAGCTCCTGGAAAGTTTAAACGCATGAGAAATTAAGTTGGAGAAGGTATTTTATACTCCTCCAGAATTCCAATTCTAGCTGACCGACGATATTGTTTACATATTAGAATCATAACAGGAATAATAGAAAAGACAAAATAACTCAGAATCTGAATAAGATTTAGCTACGAACCCAACAAAAGGAAAGAAATGAAGAAACAAACTAACACGATACCGGATTCAGAACATGAGTAGTGTACACTTGCCAAGCATTGAATCCACATGCTACCTGCATCTGACGAGAGAAGAACATTCAGTTCATCGATAACAAACCAAATATTAGTACAAAATGAAAATGGTAAATTACATGATTTAGAAGGCGTGATTTAGACGGAGAAACCAGCAGCGACAGAGAAGCCACACGCCTCCACATATCTGGTCCGTCGCAGACACAACGACAATACGCGCAGAGAGAGAGAGAGATAAGAGAGAATTTTAGTTTGGAGTTTGAAGGATGGGTTCACGTTTTGCGGAAGACTTTCTGTCGAACAGGTAGCAGGCCATGTGTAGGGCTGTAGGCTGTCCGTGTGTGGGAAAATGCAATTTCCGCTTTGTTTGCTTTTTGCCTTTTGCCTTTTCGCGTATCAGCATTATTGAACGCCTCGTAGCAGCAAAATCTTTTCACTGGCTCCAAACAAGACTTTCAATGAACTATTTCGATTTTGCCTTTCTATTTGGTGCTTCTAAAGTGGGATTTACATATGTTTGTGCATTACATAAATAAATTAAATATATTGAAATGTCATATACACAGCATACTTTTTAATGTCATTTTCGAGAGTCAGTATACCATGCGCATCTCATTCCTTTATGCTATTTGTTTCGTTTTTGAGATAAAGATATTTTATCATTCGAATTTTGTGTGTTTATATATTTTGTTAACTAAATTTTTTCCACTGCATTTTACCATTTAAATTTTATTTTTTCTTTCATCTCACCATAGATAAACCAATTTTAGTAAAATATTTCATAATATTTCATCACGGGAATGGTAGGAATTTTCTCTAAAAATATTTTTCATCACTCTATTAAAAACTATCCTTTTTAACTTAAAATATCTCGGATATGCACCTAAAAATATATTAAAAGAAGTTTGTTGCATTTTGCAATTTATTAAGGCTATACCAAAGTAATGACTATTATACCCCCAAAATTGAAAGATTTGACTATAATGCCCTAAAAAGAAGATCCATGTAATTGATACGATGTTTTTTTTTTCATGATATTCCACCAAAATTAGTTTGTATATGAATTAAAGATGTCTAAATTTATTACTAGTATGAAAATTAATTCTTCAAATATATTATATGAGCATAATCAATATTGTATCATTGTAAAAGATCTTAACAAGTCAATTCACATTTCTAATATAAAACAAAATTTGACGTGACCATCAAATCAAAATATATGAAAAAAGACATATAATCGTTGTTTTCATAAATGCCTTTATCTAAGAACTCGATTAAAATAAAACATAAGGAATTGAATTCACAAAATATTTTTTGTTAACATACATAGTGAGAACTTTATTTTTCGATGCAAGACAAAACAATATCATCATAAATTATCAACGAACCTAATCCCATATCCTGTGTTCCGATTAATTCAACAAGATAAAATATTTGTACTCTTCGATCTTCCAGAAGAGTTGACCGGATGAGGAGTCGTTGTCTGTGTACTAGGTTTAGGTGTAGAACTGGTCCACCCCCAAAAGGTCTTTAGCAACTTAGGCTACTTCCTTTTCAAATCTGGAATTGCAAATCTTCATATCTAGTTATCTACCCCAGATACAAAAGTCAATTAGCAAAAGTGACCTTGGCCAAATATTAAATAAAAATAAAGTAGAACAACCCAACCACTTATCAATATAAACTACTCCAACTACACATGGTCAAATAACATATATTTGTCCATGATTCAACCGCCCACTATTTTGTCCATGTTTTCACCAACAAGAAGTTAAAAGTAATAAAATCCTTCACCAGTACTCAGATCTGGCCTCTCAGATTCGGATGACAATTCTTAGGATTTCAAATAAATCGAGAATAAAAGATTTATTTCCATGGGCTTTAGACTCTCTTTCTTGGCATGGCTTCACACGTCACCAATGAGTAATTCCTGAGAGTTGGAGGATATTAGTACAACTGTATCAATGCAATAATAGCATATTCATCCAACATATTGGCATTTGCAAAGTGGTATATTTAAGAGCTTCAGTCTTTTAATTATAGTGAGCAGATTCACCAGATAAAAACTACAACTGCCTAGTTTTGTTAAATAACATGACCACAGAGGAGTGTCAACTACTCCAAATAATAAAAAGGGGCCTATATTGGATATGTGTAGTTTATCATTCAAAAACTGTCCTACCAATACCTACGCAGGTCCGCCTTCTAACATGCATAGGGAGATTACTTTTTCCTTGCTACAGTGGTCCATTCTGCATTTTAAGATTGTGTAGCTCTTATATATGAAACATGTAATCTCAATCACCTGGCAACCAAGTCCATTTTGGCATCCTTTATCCTTGTTGCAAGTACAACAGGATGGTCAGGCTGTAAGAAGCAAAGCGCTGACTGCTAGAACACGTCTTGGCTTAAGCAAATATGGACAGTGTCATGGTATGGATGGTTGTTCAGCCTTTACTTGATTCTTTGTTGTTCTTTGTAACCAAATCATAATTAATGGAAGCCAGCTGTGACAAATTCTGATCAAGAAGAAAAAAGGAAAAAATATGAGCATTCAGATTATTATTGTGCTTAACAAGACCAATATGTTGTAAATCTATTGCAGTTTTATCATTCACTAGGGCCAAAGATGAGTTGAATCTTATTGATCCTCTACTAAAACCATGCATCAGGAGCATATTCTTGCGATATAGAAGAAAAGATTGATCTAATCATGACAAGATTCATATACACTGACTAAAGCATGTTGTAGCAACCTTGTTAGACTACGGAGTTCTCACCTTGAATGAGAAATTACTGAATGAGTAATTCATGTCAAGGGAAGGAGCACCAAAATCTGCTAAATTTCCACATTCATCCCCCTGCTCCAAAGGACAAGGCATCATTAGTTTTTTAAGCCAAGTTAAGGACAGCAAAATAGTTTTGGGCTTCAATCATAGTTGATTTTTCAAATCATTTCAGAACTCAACAGTGAAGTAATCAAAAGTTAATATTTTGGACCAAGTGAAGGACAACCAATCTTTAATCAGATTTAATGCATCAATTAAATACATTTTAAAGTAATGCAGGCACTCAAGTATATGATTTATTTATCATATCATCATTTTGTTAATGTTTTCACTGATCAGAAGGAAAGGGACTCAAGCCTTACATAGAAGTGGCCAAAATGAAAAACTTCAGACTCAAAAACTTGCCAGAGATTATAAGGGTGTTGGAAGCACTTGTCAAATGGGCATTTTTTAGGCTTAGAAATTCATTTTTAGAAGTGATTAAAGTCTGATGGTTCTAGAAGTTACCCATAATCACATCTGTAGAAATTATTTCAGGGGAGCGAATAGGGTGAATTCTGGATTTTTTCCTACATATTTCTCAAGTTAGTTACTAAAATACGTTTTCATGAAATATTGGAGAATATGTGGAAGCACTTCTCAACAAAAGTCACATTAAGAGTTGATTTGTTAATTGATCCCTGATTCAGTATATTTCCAACAAACTTAGGAGTCTGATTCTGTCCCGCTTTAGGAGGATAATGAAACAAATGTGACAGTATATGCTTACATCTTCATCCTGTAAATTGCTGTACGAACTGCTGCTGCAGGACGCACTGCCTGTATCAGTCAAGTCATCAAAATCACTACATCCATGAACATTTTCCTCTTCCAGATTCCAGATATATCGGCTCATAAAGTAACTTGTATCATGTGCATCAGCTGAAGGTATGAATGCTGCCTGTGTCAGGAGAGAACCATAGTGAAAGTTCTGAGGTTGTTGACATTAACCAAACTGATTTTGGAATTGAATTGGTTTCTGTTTTGCTAGTAGTGTGTGTGCATCAGGGAGAAGGGGGTGCTACTGAGGTAAGAAGTAGATGAGACCTTCTGCCTTTGAAGAGTGCCCCAATTAATATCCTTAAAAAAGGGATGTCGTTTAACCTGAGAAGGGAAGAGGAAAAAGTTATTTCCTGCTTCACTTCTATATGATCAGAACCCCCTTAGCATACTCATTACCTCTCCAGCCCCAGTGGTACCCAATCTCTGAAC
This sequence comes from Jacaranda copaia, assembly GCA_014898725.1. Lineage (NCBI taxonomy): Eukaryota > Viridiplantae > Streptophyta > Magnoliopsida > Lamiales > Bignoniaceae > Jacaranda > Jacaranda copaia. Next base: position 28,455 of record JACGDI010000666.1, read on the forward strand.
TGGATTTTCAATCAGCAACCTGAAAGGAAGCAGAAATGCTTCTTCAATTAAACAGTTTACAAGTAGATAGCCAGAAATGTTGGTTTGGATGAACCTTTGATCTAAATTTCACAAGTAGCAAGAGTATACTGCAGTAAAGATTATATTATTTCTTGCCTTTATGGCCAGAAGTTGCAGAAAAACAAACATATGGTAAATATAACGACAACATAAATTTGTAGGATAATGGAACACTTTAATGGAGAGAAGAAGGGAAATGAATTAAAATGGCCTAGCATAAAGAATAATTTTTTTGGTGAAGGCCTTAAACAGCCAAAAGATGGACATATTCCTATGAAACAATCTTTATTAATCATCACCACCATTGGGAGTGTGAAGGTGAAGTTGAAAAAAGAAATATTACGAAATTCTTGCTTTTAAGATTTCTTTTCCAGAGGACATAGCTTCTGATAACATTTTAATATATGCTCCTTGACATTTGGGCTGTAAATTTCACAATTGAAACTGATTCCAATCTTTCAATACAATGAATGCATAAAGTTGTTAAATGTCACCAGAAAATGAAGAATGTGTAAAAAAATAAAAATGGAACATACTTGTTAATAAGATCGTAAGCTTCAAAGCTCATTTCTTCTGGTATCTTGGGCCAGGGTATATCTCTATTTATAATATTGTCAAAAATTTGCTGCATCAGACAAAAGACCTATCAATACTCCCGCTGATATTCAAGTCCCTTATAAGAATATAGCAAATTAATCCATCAAATACTTCAATCTTACCACAATTATCCACTGCATATGGAGAAAAATGACCTCATATGATTGGCAATGAGATTGAATTAGGTAATATTAATTTCTTTCTGATGTTTAACTTATGTAACCATGCAGGTGCACATAAATAATTTCCACAAACCATTTGTTGGGATATATACCAAAAAATAAATAAATTAATTCCATCATAACCCTTACGTTAGACCCATTATAATATCTTCCAAAATGTCTATCCAAGTAACAGCAGTATGAAACAAGTACAAAATCATATTCTCTAGTTCCACTAATTCAACAACAGAAGCATCTATCTGACGAATTTAATGGGATGGAAAATTAAAATGTCTGATGGCTAACATTAAAAGTCTTGAATGGATAGCCATTCAAGTAGCCAAAAGAAATTGCAACAAGCCCCTCACAGGTTCCATGTAGTTACACAGCTTTTGGTTCTCATAGTCATAGACATTGAACCTAATATCTCATCTGCACACTCTCGACATTACCATCAGTTATCATCAGCAGTCAAGGATTTAAAACTCAAGTAAAAAGCCAATTTTGTTTATTGCAGTCATCTGTGAACGAGATATGTTATATGATGGAATACTAGCACCATCGCTGATGTACGCAGAAACCATGAAAGCAGTTGGAAGAAATGCATTTGGTAAACCTCCATCACTGGAATGATTATCATCATAAGAACTCAGGATCCAAATTTTCAAGAAAAAGTTCGTTTTGGTACTTCAAACCAACATCTGCGCTATGGTAACAAAAACATATCCATGTAATCCTGGGATGATAAATCTTCAGTCCACATCTACCTGAAGATTTTTCAGTTAAATTAAAGAGGTCGTATGCCGTACCCTTCACCTACTCTACATAGATTTTCAAGAACAGAAAATACGTGAAAAGGACCTAATAAATTCATAATAGCTCATTGACATTAACCCATGCCATGTCTCTGCTGCTTATCACAAGTAACCAATTAAGCATGTGAGTGGACACAAGCACTTTATTGGATAAGAACCTTCATTCATTCTGCTGACAAGCTAATAGATATGGCATAGGAAATATAAGTTGAAGAAAACAGACTATAAAATGCAGAGAAATATCATGCATGTCTTTGTTCAATTGTGTTTTTCCTCCACAACAATAGGAGAGATCTTGAAGTCAATGAATCCAGAGGTTTAGGGGAACAGTTATGGCATCCCCAGCCACAGTAGAACCAAATTACCCCTTTCATAAGCACCTATCAGGGTCTTAGACAAACATATGCATTGCATATGAATTCTCATTCTCATTTATCCCAAAGTAACGGTATTCAGTAAGACTGATACGTCCAAATGTTGGTATAGAGCTGACCAATAGGCAATAAACAGATGAAAATTCCGAATACAAATTACGGTATACTTTATTCTTTATCTTTCATCTGAAGTTTTCATAATCATCAACTCAGAAACATTCATTCAAAATATGATCCACTTGCCACACCAAGTTTGCAACAACATCTGAAGACCCAAAACCAGTATGGTGTGCAAAAACTTATATAGTTAGAGGATCACAATGAAGAGATTTAACAAAAACATTCACAAGTACGTTCGCCTTCATCGAACATGACAGACACAGATGACATACCTGTGGATGTTCTGCGTTAAAAGGCGGAATACCTACTAGGAGCTCAAAGAGGATGACACCCACAGACCACCAATCAGCTGTTGCACCTACAAGAAGAACATTACAGCAGAATAAAAGACAAGAACAACATGCACAACATAAAAATAATGTATTTAACCATTCGCTCCTTATGTAAAACTTTAGATAGATTTCGAACCATGTCCCATGCCAAGAAGTATCTCTGGTGCCAGATAGTCAGGGGTGCCAACAACTGAGTGCTTTTTTCTCTGTTCTCTTTTCTGTGATGAGTGCACTGCCCCCTTCAGTTTGTCATCCCCAAGAAAAGCAGATGGTCCAGATAAGTCATCAGTGCTATTTATAAGACCAACCTTGGAAAGCCCAAAATCTGTCAACTGTAATGGCAGGAAACAGATTTGTGACCAAATAAATGCGTGAATACATTATCTAACGGTATCCGTTCTAATGCACGGCGGTTTTCATGAATGTTTAAAGATTATTGGATAATCAAGCATCAGACACAAGTATGTCCATGAAAAAGAGCTGCTTTTCAGATGACTGGAGAAACTTTGAACAACTCAAACAAATTCCATTGACTACTGCAAACCAGAAAACTAAAGAATTTCACTTGATGAGATCTTGCGACAATAACACTGGTAGATCAAGCATACTTCATATATCTAACTATGTTGAATAGCAAAAAACACAAAATCTACTTAATTTTGTCATTAACTTCACCAATTTAAGTCTTTAAGAAACAGAATAACATTTTTGTTTTTGCCTGGTCTTGGAGTCTGCTTAGTGAACTTAGCTCATCTTATACAAGATAAAGTTTCCATTGCATCAAAATGAAACTCTCTCTCATTTACAACAGAAGCTTGTTGAAATCCAATGCAAACACAGAGAAAGGCATTGCTTATAGCGATATGAAAGTCAAAAAGAAAGTGAATATGATTGTTCTTTATGAGAGTATAAGTCATCAAACAGAAATGTGACATCATACTTCAAAGATCAGCATCTCAAGCGGACTGTGTATAAAAAGACACTTTTATATATTGACCTTGATGTGACCATCTGGACCTATGAGCAGGTTATCTGGCTTCAAGTCTCTATGAATGACATTTAAGGAGTGGAGATACTCTAAAGCAAGTACCTGAAAGAAACAGATATCAATCTATTATGGAGATTAATTGAGTATAAGAATCTCCAAGTTAAGACAATAGTAATAGAAGTCCTTACAACTTCTGCAATATATACACGTGCCATATCTTCCTCCAAGCAGCCCAGATTTCTCAGCAAGGAGAAAAGATCTCCTCCATTTAAATACTCCATAACCAGATAAAGATTTTCCCTACATGTGAAAGAATAGAAAAAGCGGACCTGTTCATCATTAGATTATAAATTAGTAATGTACTTCGACAAAGTTTTCTGTTCCATTCTAACAAATAATTGCACAATCTTTAATTTATAAATCTGCTCACCACAAAAGGATTGCGAACTGATATTAAAATATCACGTTCAGCTAATATACTTTCGACTGCATTTTTTCTAATTGTATCGGCTTTCTTCAAAACCTGTAAAAATTTTGCGAAAATTGGAGATCATCATAAAGAAATTGTATCAACAAATTTAAGGTCTGTCGTACAAACCAAACCATTTGTCAATTTGGATTATGATAGTGCCTGACCTTTATTGCAAATAAGTCACCAGTTGCCCTTTTCCTTGCAAGAAAAACTCGGCCAAAAGCACCTCTGCTTATAGGTTTAATTATTTCAAAATCTTCAATAGATGTTCGATCCTTGGTGCATGGATTAATAGGGCTTGCACGCAAGCTGCGAACTGTATCTTCTTCAGTTGAACTATCCTCATCAGCCATGGTATTTAATAAATCTATCTTTTCATCATCAATCTGCCCACATAGAAGTACATATTTCTCCCTGAAGGGTACATGATCAGCCAAATGGAAGTCAAATACAAAATAATTTGAAGGTCTAAGGTTTGTAAAGCTACAACATGCTAGTGTAAGAGTTTTGTTCTTACTCTTCTCAAACTATGTTGCCTTGTCAAATTATACATTCCCCAAGCCCTTCTCTAAGTAGTAAATTAGACATTAATACATGCATATTGACGGAGATATATATACATATATACATATATATATAGAGAGAGAGAGAGAGTTGGAATGCAGGTGTGGAACAACAGGAAAGCAAAGGCCATTTTCAACAATCTAATTTTGTTTAGTAATATTCAATCCTGTCACTTGTTACATTGTTCTATCTCTTCTTTTCTTTCACCTGTTTTCATGCAATGAAAATAGTCTTACATATTTTTTGGCAAACCAGGACAGGCTTCCATCCTTAAAAGTCAGTATAGATAGCTTACTCTCTTCATCCATTCACTCTCAGCATTAAATTTCATTTGGCAGGTGGAATTTTTTTTTTCTGCATAGTGTTTGGCCCAGATCATAATTTCAGAGCTAGACTAGCATGTGACTACTAATGTTGGGATTTTTGTTTCTTCAATGGTACCAAGCCTCAATATGCTTGCACTTTATGAGCTTAAATATGCAATCTGCCCTATCTCATTTTCCAAATATCCCTCAAGGCAAGCCAGGGCATATATAAGCACAGATGTGAATGCTCAGATAACTTTGCAGTGCAAGACCCCAAAAAACATTCAAATTCCATGCATAAGTGACAAAACTTGCATAGAATTTCATGATTTGAAGGTGTAACTCACTGTATTAGTTTCTCTATTCGCCTCCCAAATGTCTCAACAACGAGAGCATCCACCTTCCTGTCATGAATGGCATATTTGAGGTCTTCCAATTTCTCAATCATATACTCCAATGTACTGTAGTCAGTCCTGTTAACATTTACTACTGATCGAGCAATTTCCAGTAGCTTACGTATCTGTTATGCAAGTTCATGATGTAATAAGTAGGATAATCCAAGCAGCTACTTCAAAAAAATATGAAGTACTAGAAATGTGGTACAAAAGCAAAATGTTTATCTAAATCTTTAGTTGGTGAAGCTTCAGTTAATCAAAATGGCATCATACACATTGCATTAGAGAGAGTTTCCAGAAAATCAAACATTGAAAGAACAGATGGATAATTGGATGCAATATGTTGTGTTCTTAAATGTTTCGGTTGGTGGGGTCACTTTGAGAAGATGTAATCTAATTAAGTTAGAGGGAAATTAATTATGTTCTCTATAAGTAAGAAGTTTCAGAATTTGGCAGCTAAAAAAGTTGACAAATCTCAAGGATAAGGAACTTCAAAATTCCTAGTACAAGGAACAAAGGAAGAATAATCCTTTATCTTGTAAATCTTGGAAGAGACCTTGTCAATCAAAAGCTCTGTTATTGGTGCAGCTTATTTTTCTAGTCAGCGAAGTGCATGAGGAGGAGATGTTAATCGTTTCCTCAATTCGAAATGTAAGCTTCTCAGGAAAAGAGACATAGTTTAGAGTTTTGCCAATTTAAATATCCAGGTAGTACTAACCTTTTAAAACCTAGTAGCTGACAGAGGATTTAAATCACTGAGAAGAATTAAGAGGATCTTCTATTTCATCAAGCAAAATTAATACTACTGCTGACCTTTTGCTAGCAAAAATCCAGATGAAGTGATGAAACTTCTTTTATTGTGAAAACAGCAATTCTAATAATGGATTTGCATACCAACTGATGGTGAAGATATTAGAAAACAGTGCCATTTAGTAACCAAGAATATGGAAAAAAGATTTTCTAGCATCTGGCAGAAGGTCCAGATGCAGAATGTATCATAAACACTACCTGCTGATAACTTTCTAGTTCAGATATTGTTCTACGTCCGCTCAACAGAATCTCTATCTGCGTCATTCGGGGGGTTATTAAAGGTGATCGAGGGGTCAAGCTCCCAGCTGATGATGCTTTCTTACTTTGACCAGGTATTGGAGCTCGTGCTTCACACGATGCATTCAGTGAATTTTGAAGATCATCCACAAGAAAAGAGTTGTCAGCCTCATTAACACAATCAATCATGTCTTCAGAACATAGGCAAGACAAACTGTTTCCTTTTGGTGACAACTCATCCAAGTCCTCCTGTACACTTGATTCTGACACTCTCACGACTTCAGGACTTCCTACACCTGTGTCTGGGCCCTTTGAAGTCCAAGATTCAAGTATTTTTGCAAGAGTCTCAGCAACTCTTTCAAGTCGTTCATTTACTGTTAAACCCTTCAAATCACATCTGTCAACAATTGTACAAATTCTTGAGTGCTGCTCTACATGGATTGTTGGTATTTCAACTTCACATATTCGGCAGATCAGTGAATCCTCATATGCCATATGGTGTTGGTCCCAAACTCCCCAAGTCATTTTTTGTGCTTTCAAGGATTCTTCAGCATGTTCCCCCTGGCAAACTTGAGTTTCTATATTTTCAAGACTGACTGTTTCCTTTTTATGTTGCAAGTCCTCTGATTTATCCTCAGAAGATGTGTCAGCAGGGTCATGGTCTTTCCTATTTTTTTCAGCTGCAGACGGAAGTTTCTTCCAAGATGACATCCTAAAGCTTCCCGCAGACGAAGCAACACTCTTTGCAACGCAAACCTCTTCAGTTATATGGTTTTCTTTGTTTATCAGATTGCTTTGTTCCTGTTCTTGGACCTTATAGGTTTGCCGCTCAACACTTTCTTTCACACCCAATGATGACCCCAAAATATGCTCTGGGTATACACCAAGGTCGCTGAGCTGGTGTGCAGCCAACGCATGATCTTCTTCATAACCACTTTCTTTTTGAAACTGAACAAGCCGAGTACAACGAGTGAGGATAAATAAGAGACGTGTATGAACCTGCTTCAATGTCCCCATAGGTAACTCTTGACGCCGATCATCTAGATTTTGTACAATGCCTTCACACCTTATCCAAAAGTCACTGGGTGACATCTTTGCGCACTGCCTAGCTATTAGCAACAAATCTTCCAAACATTCTTTCCATTCTGGATGAGATTTTGAAGTCTTCTCAAGTACACTCACCAAGTCTCCAGCAAAAATGCCCAAGTCAGCGTTAACTTCATCTTTCAATTTATCGAATTTTGATCGTATCATTACCATAATTTCCTGGGAAAAGTAATGTACAAGTTATATGCATTGTTTGAAATGAGCCAGTGTGGAAGAAAGAGATGAAAACCTATGTTCTCACAAGCAGAAAGAGGAGGCTACATGTGAACTAACATACTTCCATGCGACCGATGGCACGAGATTTCCAAAATGGAAGTGGTCGGACACCTTTGGAATCGAGTTCATGAGAGAAGCTCTTGATGTCTGGTGCTCTTTTTTTACGGCCACTTGTTAGACGCAGAATAGCCTGGAAACGTGGAGATTGCATTTCCTTGACAAAAGCTGCATGATAACCCTACAATAAGCACAATGCATGAAGCTGAGCTACCTAGTTATTTCAACTAACTTAATTTTATAAAAAGATCTAGAAGTGCTAAAAGGACTGAACAAACCAAACTAAGTGGAAACCGATTACCTCTGACGCTGTTCTACTGGGTGAAGGGATCCTCAGTGATTTTGAATGACTCCAATGAACCCTTTTACCTACAAATGGGAACACCATTAAGATTGATATCATTTATCATGTTACCTATTTAGCAAGCCAATTTGGATTTGTGTAAACTGCAGGTTAGCGGATTAATATTGTCAAACAGAAATTTGAACTTATTCTGGATCATGCAAGAATTTTGTAAATTAAAGGAAAACTCAAGTCTTTTGTACCTATATTTAAGAAATTTACTACGAAATAACCAACCTTAAAAATCATGCTGATTCTTCTAAACTAGGTGATTATAAAACCTTTACCACACGCTATAGAGGTGGTTCTCAAACCCTGAAGTAATAATTTTATGTAAAATCAACATGTTTCCAATAACTCTTCCCAATTTTGCATATCTGCATTTGCTGCCAGCTAACTAGCATCATTGTAGCTAATACCAACATGCACTATCCAACTTACATTATAGATATATACATATATAAACGGCAAACAAACGTGAGAAGATGTAAATTCGACCTTGTTCGGCAGAAGTGGCTGCAGATTGTTGACAAGCAGAGGCTAATTTATCATTTCCTAGAATCCCCCACTTCTCAAAATTCTGAGGCAAGGAATTAGCCGGCTTGAGAGGCGCGGGGCGCGTCTTGATTTGATTGAGCCTCAACCTCGAGGTTTCAATAATATTCGAATCGCCGCTGTCCGATTCGATATTACCTAAATCAAAACCCTCATCCCCGTCTACATCAGTTCTTTGCCTCGCGGGAATAGGCGGGATTTTTCGCAGCTTGATGATCGACGAAGATTCATTCTTTTGATCGGACGGCGACTCCTCCAGCGGCTGATTTGCTGAATCGGGCGGGGGACTAGACATTGTGGATTTCTTTTTATCTGGATTCCATTTTTTCGTTTAATTTGTAGTATATATTACCTGGATAGAATTTGGATACTTTGGAGCAGAAATTTGAATTGATTAAGATATTCGGATCTTAAATTCTCGGGCAGGGGTGGAGAGAGGTGGTGGAATTTGGGGGGAGAGATTTTCGCGGGAAAGAGGGGGTGTTAGGGGCGGACACATACGTGTGTTCAAATCAGTTATTTCTGAAAACGTGCTTCCCTCTATGTGAGGGAAGGTGGTTATGAAACAGGAAACGCGTGCAAGTAGAAAATCAACCTTTAAAGGAAATCGCAATCCTTGAAATACAATATTCCGCAAATCCAAAATCCTCTTCATGAGATAAACTTGTGATCCGTTAAATTAAATTAAGTTTTGTTTGATTGTGTTGATCCGTTAAATTAAATTAAATTTATTTGATTGTGTGGATATAGATTATATATTGGACTAAATTATTAATAAATTAATCGATCAATAAAAACAAGGTCCTAAAAATACACGAGAAAAATATATGAATTAAATAAATAAAAATAAAAAGATAGTATTTATGTGGATTTAGATAGATGTCTCAAGTGGGTCAGCTTGACCCACCTTAATCTAGGTTGTGAAATGAATTGTGACAGTCTAAATTACGATAAAAGTTGGCTTGGCATGGCTCAAAACCAACCCATCAAATAGGTGAGCTAATTTTTATGGTTGTCAACAAGTTGGATTTTGATCGAATATGTCATATTCGAATATAAATCTGATTATCAAAATTCATATACGAATCCAATCTAAAATTTCATAGGATCTTTGTTAGGCAGTACCATATCTGAATTCGATAGATATCCAAAATTTGATTAAAAAATCAACCCGATTTCCTTTTTTTTCTTGCTTTTGAATTTTATAAAATATTGTATTTATAAAGTAAATTTATGTCATATTTGAATTTTTAACAACTTTTTATTATATATTAGTTCAAAAGTTAAATATTTACACACTAAATTCCTATTTCACATTATATTAATGTACAGATAAACTATTATATATTATATTGGATATTTTATCAATATCCCTCATATTTTTTAGGTTAAAAATTCAATATTATTAGTATAACATAAACGTTAATACAAATATTAGGTCAATATAATATATAGATTTTATTTTAAAAATCTTTATTAATATTATATATAAGAGTATTAATTTAGTAAAAAATATTAAAATTCAAATTCGGATCTTTAACGTATCGAATTGCTTAATTCTATATCCAATCCACTTATTTCGAATTACGAATATTTATAATCGAATCTTATCCATCAGATATTTTAATTGAATAAAAATTCTAAAATTCAAATCAAATTTGGATTAAATCCAATCCATTGACAACCCTATTGATTTCTATATGAGCTAGGCCAAGGCAGACCAACCCACGAGCCAATTTTTTTTATTATATTAAATTAACTTTGACAATTTCAAAATTTTTATATTTAGATTATTCTTATTTTTTTTTCAATACTTATATTTTTTGAAAAGTTTAATAATTTATATTTTATGTTTTTTTATTTGTTTACAACACTTAATTTTTTCTAAAGACTTAAAAATTTTATACTCATATCAATCTTTCATGTCAAATATACTATTTTTTTTTAAAAACACTACTGAACAAGATGGTAAGAGTTTTGGCATCAACTCCCATCCCCGTCATTAATTAAAAAAAATAATTACATAAAGGTGAATATGAACAAACCTTCAAATGAAAGTGCATATTAATAAAATAAAATAAAATAAATAACTTTATATTATCTAAATATCTAAATATGCCCAATAGTACGTTGGTTGTTTACTCAAATTATCTAAATCACTCTCAAAGTAGGAGTAGTGGCGGCAGTAGATATGAAATCAAGCCATTCTTCATCGTCTTTCTTAAATTACCGTGATATAATTTTAGTCTTTCCCAAATTTTTATTTCTATACCTTTCGAAGAATATAAAACTTGACCGGATAATTTTTTAACAGCAGCATTGCGTCAGTCAATATGCGCTTACTTGCGATAAGGGCACCCTCGGATGCCTGTGCTAAATTATAATCTATAATTTTTTAAATAAGAAAATCTCAAACTAAGACCGGCCGGCTTAGCCCACGAGTTGGGTTAGCCTGCGGTCTATCCGAGCTACAGGCTGAGTCAGTCTCATATTACAAAATGACAGCTCGGGATGGGCTCTAATGTGGGCAGCCCAGGCCTACCCATATCAAAGTTCGAGCCGAGCAACTCGGCTTGTTTTGACATCTTAGGTCTTAAAATTGGGAAATTATATGAGGAGATAGTAGATACTAAGATTTTATTCGGAAATTTTTGAGTAATTTTGAAATAATAAAAGGAAATATAGTTTGATTTAATTCTTAAAAAAATATATATTTATATATATTCCCACATTTCCATTTAAGTATTAGAAGATTTTGTTGAAACAAATTCTTCCATCCCCGATATTATTTTGCATGGATTTAAATGAGGAGGTGAAAGCTTTTATTGATGCGAATTTTTTTAGATGTTCATATTATTATTTTAATAAAATTAAACATTTTGATTATAAACATGATTACTATTAGGTAATATAATGTGTAGCTTGACAAGATTAATCATTCTCCGATGTTCATATTAAATGGTCTATCTTAAATTAATATGAACATTTAAAAAATATTTAAAATGATACAAATTTATTGTACAAGTTAATAGCTTGGAAGTATGCATCTCACCGTAAGCTATTAGTTATACATTAATTAGTTGAGCGCCATTGTACTTGTCCTCATCCTCATTCTCACAATTGTGTATAAGAGGTATGAAAGTTGAATTTTAATCAATTTTTAGTATATGTTTAAATAAATATCACCGTAAGTTATTAATGTTGTAAATAGTGTTATTTTCCCAACAAAAATTGGCATTCTCAAAAAAAATATTTTTTTTATGACATAATTTGACTTTTTGTATTCATTTAATTTATTTGATTCGTTTGGCCTTTTTAGTTTTTTTTTTTTTTTGCTTTTTTACTCCTTTTAGATTTAATTAATCATGTCATTATTAAATCTATAAGAAAACATTGTCGAGAGTTATGATAATTGTTTTTGTTACTTTATACGTATGATTGGTATAAGATTAGATAGGAAGCAACATACATAAATCAAATTTGATACCCAAATATTCGGTCTGATAACTTGCTACTAATTCTTCTTTTATTTTTAGTAAATCAAAAGGTAATCTCTCACACTCAATTATAGAAAAAACTAGAAAGATGATAAAGCTTTATAGATTGACGTCACAATTCCATTCCCAAAAATTATATTTTAATTGTGCCTTCACCGTAGTAAACTTTTTATGCCATCACTATTTTTTTTATAGTATGTCCAATCATATATTTTCATTAAAATATTATGATCATTGTGATCTTCTTTATCAATTAATTTCATTTATCATTTGAGAATTTGCTATTTTGCTGTTATTTATTAGCTCATAAATTTTGTAAAATTCAAAAGAAGGCCCTGTCGCATATTAACTCTATTCGACCTATTCTTTAATTGTGTTCAACAAGATATCAATTAAAAAATAAATAAAACACAATACTGCCATATTGAGACACGTGTTAATCTCATCGCATGTCAGAATTGTATTTGCACCTAACACCGTATAAATCAATTTTTTAAAATATTAATGCATCATGCACATATAAGTATTTAATTTATATTGTTTGCACTTCTATTTGTGTGCCCATATTCTAGAGTGTATGTTTGTTATTCAATATTTATTTTGTCAAATAGCTTACTCTTAGAGCCAAAATAGTAATCCTCACAAACATCATAAAGAACACAATTTAGAAAGTTCATTTATAAACGTTGTGCCAGTTCAAGCTTAAATATTTTATATATCGGGTTATCAAATTCAATTAGGTTGCAGAATCAAGTTGAACTAAATATATTGTCTTATCATAATTTGAATTTTTTATAAAGTTTGAAATTATATTCGAGTTTGATTTGATTATCAAATGAGTTTTAATAAAAATTAAATAAAAGTTGACTTTGAATAATTTGATATGTTTATTAATATTTTATCATTTTTTAACTAGTTGAGATTAAAATTTTGTTGAATAAAAAGAGTGCTCAAATATAAATTACTATACTTAATGAATCGAATTCAAACAAAATTTTAATAACATATCATATGGAATACTAACAACCTGTTTGTTTTCATTTTCAAGCTCAATTTTCATTTGGAAATAAAAATTGAAAACAAATATTTTCTTACAATTTTTTTTTAGAAAAAGTACTCATTTTTTCTTAAAACTCTTTTTAAACCTACCATATCATCCTACTATTATATCAATCAAATTCAATTTGATTTGATATAAAGTACCAATTATCATTTTTAAATTAATAAAATATACATTTGAAAAAAATAAATCTTTTTAGTCATAAAAAAATATAAATTAACCTATTTTTCATTCCTATAACCTATTCTAATTATTATTTTCTAACATTTTATCCAAATATATCTCAAATTTTATTTTTATTTCATAATTAACTTTATAACTTTTAAAAATGCATGAAAACTGAAAATTGCCTTTGGAAATGAAAACCATACTTGGTTCATATTCAACCCTAAATTTGATTAGCAGTGTCTATTGTTGGGCTTGAGTAACCTCAAGTTGGTCCTAAAATCCTAATGTATAAACAAGTTAGGATATGATAATCCAATCCAAGTCCAGCCCCGTTGGGCCTATTGTTTCAGGTCTGGGCTGACCTTGAAAACACTTGCAAACATGGTCAAATATACAGTTAGGCCTGTTTGGATATATTTTTACTTTCATTCTATATTTTTTTTAATAATACAAAAGTCGAAAATTTAATTATAATTTTGAAAGTAAAAATAAGATAGTATATTAATATTTTCTCTAAAAATAATAATTAGTATAGGTATAAAATTGAATATTTGGATTATTTGTATTTTTTTCATGTTTAGTGTGAGTATATATATTTATTAATTTTAAAATGATAGTGTATATTGTACATTAAATTAAATTTGAATTAAATTAATGTAATATTAGAATGATAGTGTTCATTTAGAAAAAATTTAAAATGAAAATAAGGAATAGTTTGTATAAAAAATTGTAGAATTATATCATATTGATTTTCTAATAAGGATGAAAATGAAAATGAAACTTAAAATGAAAACATATAGCCCTTGAGGCCCCATTTGGTTTCATTTTTATATCTCATTTTTACATTTTTTATTATTTAAAAATAAAAACACATTATTTTTTACATATTTTTATTTAATATTATTTTTAGTATATATTTCTCAATAACTTATATGTTTTATATCTGTTTTATTATTTCTATTTTTATCTACTTACAACTTATTAAATCTAATATAATCATTATTTTTTTAATAATCTATTCAAATACAAACTCATTTTCACTAACTTTCTTTTCAAATTCTGAAAATAATAGAAATAAAAATTGAAAATGAAAATAAAATCAAATGGGCCTTGATTTTTTTAATATAAAAATAAACACACTTTTAATATACTATTGAATATTAAAATAAGCATATTTTTAATATTAAATATTTTCATATTTAAAGACCCATATACTATTCCAATAAGTCCAAAAATTAACTTTTACCTTATTTTAGTTGGAGATTACACTTGAATTTCTTATATTAAGAAAAATATGATTTAGTAATATTCAACTTTTAACTGTATTACCTTATTTGTAGTAAATTTTTTTGACACAAATTAAGTTATGAATTAAAAAAAAACCATATTTTTATTGAAAATATTTCTCTAAAAAAAATAATTTTATTAAAGTTAAAATTATCATATGGATACAAATTAATTCAATAAACCAAA